>OESE01000222.1:600000-845000 GCA_900240875.1 Crithidia expoeki
CGTACGACCGCGGGATGTGCGAGGCATCAGCAAGAATCTTCTCCCAGTCCACCGGTACCACAGACAGGTATCGGCGGGCATCGCTGATGTGCAGGTGAGGAAAGACAGAGGTCCAGCGGTTCACTGGAATGGGGTAGCGTGCCAGTGCGACCACTCGTGAGACATCTGGGTGGGAAACGAGACGAGAGACAATTTCCTGACCTAGGCTCCCGGTGGCGCCAGCAATAATGACAGATATCTGTTTTCCTTTAGAAGACATCGTTGTATTATGGTGGCAATTTCTTTTGTGTGTGTGTGTGTGTGTGTGTGACGTTCTTGTGTTCGCACACCTTAGCGCAGCGGCATAGTTCGTCAGCTTGGTGAAACGAACAGCTCTTCCGTTACTTGGCTAATAAGAGCGCTCAAAAAGCTTGTGCACGCGCGATTTGCTGGACGTTGTGACTTTGAGCGTGAGAAATGAAACCGATAAAGGCGAAAAAAAAAAACATAATAGTAGTAAGCTGCGTACATAGAGACTAGAGATCTGAGCAATTATCTCAGCTCTAAAAGCTCATACACCAGATGTACACGACAGAAATTGTCGAGGAAAGTAGGTAAGCAGCACGAAATACAATAAGAAAAAAAAACGTCTGTCAGAAGCCTGGCTGGCAAAAAAGTACTGTAGAAATGAAACTCGAAACTACTTTGCGGGAAGCCTTGTTGGAGCGGAAAAATTAAACTCCCTACCTTGGAAGCCACGCAGGGTGACTTATGAAAATTTTAAAAAGTGAGGAATAAGAATACACTTTGGTAAAATGAACAGACGACCTTTAAACACCAAATGCCTCGCTGACAGTTCTATCTACACTCGCCTTAGCGAAGTACAGAGTAAAACAGTTAATACGTCTGTCGATGTGTCATCTGCTTCTTTCAGTCAGCAAGTAAGCAGCGATGAACACAAAGCAGCAGTGTTTCCTCCCCTGAAATTTTTTCCCTGTTACAGGTCGAGGCTCTTACGTGGTGCTGAGCTGCTCGGTAAGCTCAACGGAATTCTGAAAGGCAGGAAAACAAAGTGCTTCTTGAAGAGAGAGCCTATTTGGTTTGTTTACCATTCCTTCGTTAACTGATCTCCGCCGAGAGACGAACTTGAGCCAGCAAAACAAAGTTGCGATTTGCTTTTCTCAAGAACGTCTCTCTTTTTTTGTGTGTGTGTTTGCCTGGGTGTTTTTGATGTGAGGCTTCGATTTATTTTCGTTTTGTTTTTTCCTCTTTACGAATTGCGAATATCAAGAATAAAGAAACCAATCGAGAAAGAGAAACACCACTTTTGCCATTCTTAAACACATGAGCGCAAAGCCGCCGTCTCTTACGCCTCAACACAAAAAAAAAAAGGTCGGGATTCAAGAGATGATAACAAAACGTATTCATGCGCACATACATACACATAAAAGAAAACGACAGGTAAATGCTAACCCTTTCGGATCTTCGTTGTCCCCTCCTTTCTGACATATTCCTTGTGGGAAACAAGCTCAAGGGACAAAGGTGGGACTAAAACAACCGCAGACGCGTCGATTCACGTGGAACATTCGTCCTACGTGCATTTCCTCTGTTTTTCAACGACGCAACGCGTGTTCACGCAAGGAAACAAAGGGGAGCGGCTAAATGAACACAAAACAGTACACCACATACCCATCGAGCGCCTTGCGGAGAGACGGAAAAAGGGGGGTTGGAAAAGTCGAACACAACAACAAACGAGAGGTACTTCGACACAAAAAAAAAAAAACGAAAAACTCACGATTTAAAATACAGATACTAATGAAGAGAGAGGGAAAAAAAAAAAACGGCGCTAAACACTGGGACACACTTTCCACGTGATCGCTATACGGCAACGATGCCAAGGCCACTTTTCTAAATCCCTTGGAAACAAACTGAAGGAACCAAAGGGGGCGGCAGGCCTTTCTCTCTACAGCAGGAGAGACAGAGGATTTTCGATGGCGTCGTGGAAACCCTGGAACCACTTAGCGCCGAGAGCGCCATCGATGACGCGGTGGTCGAAGGAGGCAGTGAAGGTAACCACGCTCTCTACCTTGCCCGTCATCTCATATTCGCCGGTCTCCTCATTCTTGATGATCTCAGGCTGCGGTTTGGCGGAGCCGATGGCAAGGATCATTGCCTGTGGGGGGTTGATGATCGCCGTGAAGTTCGGGATGCCCGTGGCGCCGAGGTTCGACACGGAGCACGTGCCGCCCTGGAACTCATTGGGCTGTAGCGTGCCCTCGCGTGCCTTCTTCGCCAAAGCCTTCATCTCCTTCGAGATCTCTACAAGGCCCTTGGCCTGTGCGTTGCGAATGATCGGCGTGATCAGGCCTGTCGGCGTCGCCACGGCCACCGACACGTCTACGGTGGAATACTGGCGAATGAAGCCGTCCTGCCACGACGAGTTCACCTCCGGCACCAGCACGTTCGCGCGCGCCACAGCCTTGATGATGTAGTCGTTGACGGTGATCTTGTACTCGCCGTTGCCCTTTGCGTTGAGTTGCTTGATGAGCGCCATCATGTTGTCGGCGCGGCAGCTGTCAAACAGGTAGTAGTGGGGGATGTCCAGGTTCTTGGACTGATGCAGGCGCTTCGCAATGACAGAGCGCATCGTCGTGAGCGGGATATCGACGTAGTTCGGGTTCGCCGGCGGCATGCCCTTGGCAGGCGCTGCTGGAGCGGCAGCCTTGGCCTTCGCTGAATCAGCCTTGGCAGAGGCCGGAGCAGCGGCTCCCGCCTTCGCCGGCGCCGCGGCAGCGCCACTCTTGACGGCCTCCTCGACGTCCTTCGACGTGATGCGACCCACACCGCCGCCGGTGCCCTTGACGCTGCTCAGGGAAACGTTCTTCTCCGCCGCAAGCTTGCGGGCGTACGGGGAGGCTTTCACGCGGTCGCCAGACGAGGCTGCCGGTGCAGCAGCAGTAGCAGCAGTAGCAGCAGCAGCAGCTGGCGCAGCATCTGCCGGGGCGGGTTCCGCGGCAGCAGGCGCTCCCGCCTCCTCGCCCTCGGGCTTCCAGTTCCTCACCTCGTCAGAGCTGACGCCCTCCTTCTCGTCGACCATCAGGCACACCGTCTGGCCCACCACCGTCTCCTCGCCGGCCGGGACGATGACGCGTGCGAAGAAGCCCTCCTCCGTGGCGTTGTCGTATGACACGACAGCCTTGTCCGTTTCCACCTTGCACCATGTGTCGCCCGTCGCGATCGCATCGCCGGGCTTCTTGCACCATTCCGCAATCTTACCCTTCTCCATCGTTGGAGATAGGGCAGGCATCGGGATCGGGGTGATGGTCAAGAAGCGAAGTGCGGCCACAGTGGCCAGCTTCGAGGCGGTGCGGAAGCGGAACATAGTGATGTGCCTTTAAATGAAAGATACGAGTTCTTCTGGTTGGTTAGAACGTGTGAGATCAAAGACGATCTGCTTATTTCACTCACGTTAAGACTTAAAAATAAACAAAAGATCTTATTTGGGGAAAATAAATGATGAGCTTTTCTTTATGAGAAAAACAGATAAGACCGTAGTAAATAGTGCTGTCCGGCGTTTTTTGTTGTTTGTTGTGAACGTTATCTGATTCCTTCTTCGAAAGCGAGGAAGAACGCGAAGGAGGTGAGTGGGAAGAAGGAAAGAAAAGGGGGACAAAGGCGCAGAGAAGAAGGGGAAAAACTTCGCTTCAATGGCTTAAAACAATACAGTATGACTGTCGTGGAGCAACAGAATCCACCCGTCAAGAATGCATGATGCAATGACAGCAAACGGAAAAGAAGTTGATATACATTACAGCGTCAAAAAGACATTCGTGATTTAACACTTTTCGCTTTTAGTTGTGCAGCGTCGTTCACCCTTGTCTTCTCGATTTATGATAATATATACTCATAATGCAAGATCGATTACACTAGCAGGGAGTAGTTTTCCAAGCCCTGGTGGTCCCACCATCATTGACGCGTTGATGCACGGCGTGAAGGGAATCTCCTCCAGTGATGCATGGTCGTCGGACAGTTCGTCATCCGACTGTTTCAGCCCGAAAGCTTCCTTGACTACCAAGGGGACCGGCAGGCGATGCATCCCGTGAGCGCCGTGCAGGTGCCCACAGAAAAAGACGCGCCGCGGTGCAACCTGCTGGAGGTAAGTGCAGATCGACTGCTCTTCCACCGTGTGGTGTGCTCGGGGGATATCTGGGCTCTGGTGCGCCATCAGGATATCAACAGGGCCGAGGGGAGTGTTGCCTTCCAGGCGCACGCCAAGCGAGTCAATATTGCTCCGCCCCGACAACACACTCTCCGCACCCACTTCCTCCGAAGCAGATGTGGGAAACATAAACGGCGCCCACCACTTCTTCGACTGAAATGCCGTGTTAGGACTCCACGGAGAGTTGGCGATGGAGCGCGGCGAGCCGTACACTCGTACGCCGCCCGGCTCAATCACCGCGCTCTCATCACACAGGTAAAGTGCAGGCGCAAAGAGTTTCCGCACCTTCTCAACTTTCATCCCTGAGATTGCCTTATCGTGATTCCCTCCTATGATTAGCTTGACTGGGTGCGGGTGCAACACGGGGTCGTTGATCCATGCAGCGAAGTCAAGAAGCATGGAATCGACGCTGCGGCAAAAATTGAGGCCTTCCTGTATGTCCCCACAGTGCACCAGGACGTCCCCGCTGGGAACGGTCATCTCGCGATGACGTTCATGCGTGTCGCTGATAATAACGACCCGCAACGACGACGCTGGTTTGGGTGGGAGTTCGGTAATCGGATAAGTAAGTGGTTTGTTTAACGTGTATGTTGAAGGAGGTCTCGCGGAGCCTTCGACTGCAGGAACAGCACCGTTGCTTTCCCGCGTCAGAGAAGATAGTGGATCAATAGCCGGCGCAGACAGCGCCGCTGCAGTGACCGGGGCTTGTGGCGCTGACTTACGAATAAGCCTCGGCAAACAGCCGTAATACTCGCAGCAAGGTGAAAGTGGCATTGCCTGCGAAGCGACAGCTTAAACGCGTGCGGTGAATAAACAGCAACAAACAAGTAGATTAATGCGTTGAGCGCAAAAAAGTCCATCAGCATTCTGGTACGAGCGCTCAAAGAAGCAGAAAAAACACGTTTTGCGAACGTTTAATCCATCCGTTAAGCAGCGGCAGCCATCTCGAAGACAAAGAAAGGAGACTAGAGGTGAGAGAGGGAAAAGGAAGAAACACGACCGAGAAAGTATGAGAAAGAGGTACACGAAGAAAAAATCAGTTAGAAGAGCGTAAGGACTGCAAAACTTGGTTTTGATGTCACACTCCCCATCGAGAAACAAACAAACAAGAATAAACAAATAAAAACCCGTGTTAATGTGCGTTCCTTTGCTTTACAGCACCAGAAGAGAGCATTGAAGCTCCCCAATCTCTGCAAATAACGCAGGCATTTTTCTCACTTCGCTTTAGCGTCCGCCAAACGTCTTCCTTCGCACGCGCATAATCCTTTAACATTGCTTTTCGTTGATATTGTTTCTTTTCTTTTCTGTTCTGTTCTGTTCATTAAGACCCGACGCTCTCAAGCGAGACACAACACCTTTTTGTGTGAATTAGCGCCACGGTCTCCCACATTCAGCAAAAACGAGCGTCGGTATATATATATATATATATATATATGTTAGCGCTGTTGAGACGTCGGCACTTCCTCTCTCCATTACTGCGTTACAGCTGAAGCACTCAGACGCTATCGGGTGACGCCAAGTTGGCAGCGGCAATACTCAACAGGAAGTCCTTCACCTTACGCCGCTGGCCCGCGAAATTACCGACAATCAGAAGGTGTGCGTTGAGGGTCTCTTGTTTCTCCTCGGAAATCCCGGCAGCGGTCAGCGACGGCGCCAGGCTAGGGAAGAATTTTACATACGGTTCGCTGATGCTATACGCCACACTATCCCGCTCACCAGGCGGCAGATCAGCCGCTGACGCTTGTGTCACGTACAACACAAGCCGTGCGTACACCGCAATGCGGACCTCGGAGAGCGTGGTCTGTACTCCTGATGCAGGCGATCCTTCAGAGTTGAGGTTGACAAGCGAGACCAAGAAACGCTCCGCCGTGCGGGTGTCGGCGCGGCTCTCGAAGATGCTCATGGCAAGCTCTGACGTCGCCTGCAGAAGGCTCGTGTCGCGCAACCACGCCTGTGTGTCGAGAACGTTACCCCGCAAAAACGTCAAAACGTCTTTGGCGTAGTACAGCCACTGCTTGGACTCTGCTACTTCGTCCTTCGAGTTCCGCTGGTTGGTGTACGCCGCCCGCTGCTGCCGTACCTGCTCCGTCCGCTGAGAAAAGAAGCGCTGCACCAGCTGAAACACATAGGTGAGCAGCGATGGGTGCTCTCTTCCGATGGGCAACAGGCACCTTTCCGTAAGTGATCGCACCACATGCGTTGGCAGCGCAGAAGTGGACATGAGCGCATTTATAACGCTGACAAAGTGCTCTGCTGGCAGGATAGGACCCAAAGCACCAAACACCTGATATAGGGCAGTCCGGATATTCATCAGTACCCCACGGGCGGACCTCACCGGCCCCGTCAGGTGAGCCTCACTCTTCCGCTGATTCCCTGGCAAGAAGAGATCCCGCTCGCTACTCTCCAAGTCGACAATTCCGCGAAACTCGTGCGGGAGCGCGTTGGGCTGAATGTTGTGAAGGGAAAGAAGAAGCTGCCCCATAAACGGGAAGAGCTCCGTGGCCTTCTCGACTACGTACGGCGTCATCTGGCAGCGGCGAAACACCGCCGCAAGTGTGTTGAGACAACCCTGAATGACACCCCGGTTATCCTTTTCTTCTGGAGTGGCAGCGCAAATCATGCGATTGAAGGCGTTCTGATCTGTCAGAGCTGGGCTGCTGGCGAGCATGTTCACTAGCGGGTTGACGATGGTTTGCAGGTAAGCATCCGATTCGTGCGGCGGCAGAATCGCAGTGAGCGCGATCAGAGCCTCATACAGTAGGGAGCGCTCCATCCCGCTAGAGCGGACCAGCATTGGCTCCAGTTTCTTGATGATCGGGTTGACAAGCGGCAGGAAGCGACGGCTGTGCTCCACGCAGAGCTGGACCAGCAGCGTGTGTGCGCGTCGACGCGCCGCCGAGATGTCCAAGTCGTCCATTCGCCGACCCGTCTCGTCGTTGATGCTGTTGAATAGAATGGTGATAGTGCCCTCCCAGACGTTCAGCTCCTGGTCATCGCGCACCTTCCAAAAGTACGATATCATGTTGAAGTAAAGCGGGCGCAGCACCGCGTCTGTCGGCTCGCGGGCCAGCAAGGTAGACACGCATGCGTTCACGTTGACAGAAGTGAACTCGAAGGCGGTCGACAAACACTCCATCATAAACTGCGCCGCCTCCCAATAGATGAACGTCAGGCTGCTCTGCTGCACAAACCCACTGCGCGTCCGAGGATCCTCGGTAGTCCCCCGAGGATCGGGCAGCTCGGAGAGGATGGCCAGCAGGTACTGATTCGTCCGTTCGGAATAGAGTCGAGCGAGAAGGGTTAGCACCTTGCTAGCGCCGCGTCGGAAATCAGCAAACACGTCCTCGAATAGACGGTCAAATCCAAATTGCTCCTGCGACAGCTCTTTTCCTAACTCATTCGTACCATTCGTTGGATGGCATAAGTTCTTCGGCACCAGCTGACGCAAGCCGTTGTAGATGTCCAACGGGTCCACCTGTCGGAACACCTCTTCATCCAGCCGCTCCATCAGTTGTACCACCTGCTGCGCAAACTGAATGCTAGGGAGGGAGAAGACGGCCACGACGCTTTGCACCACCAAGACACCCTCCAGCTGAATAAACTCTTTCGGCAAGTCGAGCATTAGGTTAAGTACGTCGTCCAAAGTCGCGATGTCCAGCTCAGCCACCAGCGTGGGGATCTTGTGCAGCACGATTGTCAGCAGCACCTGCAGCATCGCTGCCTTGTTCGTGTCGGCGGCGGAATACGACCGGAGCAACCCCGTAGCGCAGGTGATGACTTGCCGCTGTGCCGGTCCCCAGCGCAAGAGCACTTCCAACGTTGCGGCCAGGTTGTGTTCCTGCCAAAGAGGAAACGGCAGTTGAGGTGCGAGAACCGCAATCATAACGAAGGCAGCCTCTACGCAGCTCTCCGTATTCGGTGCCAACGCGGTAGACTGTTCACCCCCGGCGGCCACGTAATAGGCATACAGCGCGAATGTTGCGGCGCGCAGCAGCTCGCTGCCGCGTTTGGTGAGGGAGCGCTTCAGCAATCCGACGGACTGACGTGGCACACGATCAAAATTGGGGTCTAGCAGCGCAACAGTCAGCGCACTTAATAGTAGCAGCCGGCGCGGCCGCGTTTCTGTCTCGCTGCACAGGATCGACAGCACCTGATCTATTACCTCCGGCGCTGAGTAAATGACGCATTCCGTCAGCAGCTCCACCAAATCACTACACAGCAACGGAACCAGGGTTGGCTCGTTGCAGTACCACGAGAGCAAGTCCATTAGAGGCAGGTCCGTTGGAACAACCTTACGCTCGTGCAGTCCGTGTTGCAACAGCACCGCGCCGTACGCTTGAACGGCTACGCCTTCATTTGTCGATTTGAGGAGCCCAAGTCCAATCTGAACTGCCTCAGGACCCGACAAGGCTTTCTCCCAGCGCATCAGCTCAAGCGTTGCGTTACGCCGATCATCGTTGCGCGTAGTTGTGTAAATTCGAGATAGAAGGGTAACCGCATCATTCAGCGGCATCGCGTGATACTTTGAGGCAGAGCAAAATTATAAAGGTCTACTCTTCGAAGGACCCGAGAGGTCCTTTTGGTTTTCAAGTTTATTCAATAATTCAGAGCTCTTCTGTCTCCGTAAGGAGATCACATAAACTGTTGTCAGCTTACTATCCCCGCTGCTCCGTAACGCAGTTAAAATAGGAAAAAAAAATGTGGAGGTATCACTGCTTACGTTCCAACGACAATCAAAGCAACCCGCAATTGCTTTTGCGTCAATAAAAACGAAAATGTGAACAAAGGAGGAAAGGAAAGGGAGGGAGCAACTTGGAAAATTGGAAGAAAGCTTAGAGCAAGCAGCTTGCCCAGTAGAGAGTTTTTTTTTGGGTGGGAGGGGGTGACAGGTGCAAAGGGACGCAAAAAAGCAACGCCAAGTTCATCGCAAAATTCGCCTACTCGATACATTTTCTTTTCTTTATATATATTCTATGCAGCAACAGCGAAAGAGGAAGAGAAAAGAAGAAACCAAAGATAGCCGTGTTTGCTTCTTTGTCTGCAGAAGGATTGCACCAATCTCCCGCGTGCAGCACTAGCACCACTGAGAGTGCTTCATGGGCTGCACAATTTCATTGGGTTGCTCTACTTTACTATCTGCCTCGATTCACTCAATAGTTGCTGTTTTCCTGTGAAGATCAAACACGGTGAAACGTGTGTGTAAGCGAAGCAGAGCTTTTCCGATGCAACAAGGTCTCAAGAAAAACAAAGGCACGGTTCTTCGAAAAGACAGTATAAAAAAAAAAACAGTTCTTACTTATTTTTAAAGACCCATTGACAAGCTGACTTGCTTGCTGGTCCAATAGAAAGCGCGTACACCGCGTTCGCATCGCCAACCACACGGCACTGATTCACCCCGCCTCCCTGTTTATCTTGCCAGTCAAGTCGTCTGCATCGTCCCCAATCTGTCGGCTTGATTACTGTCGTCTGCCCATTCACGCGCCAACGCGATAGGTCCGACATAGTGAACGAGCATTGGAAAAAGGTTGCCCCGCCTGCGTCCCAATCGCAGAGATCAGCACGGTGAAAGGTACAGTGCGAAAAGTGTGCGCGACGAGCCGTGACTCCACTCGCATCGGCCGACACGAAGGTGCACGAGTGAAACTGAGCACCTGACAGATCTGCGTTGTGCAGAACGCAGGAATTGAAGGTGCAGTGCGCAAAGTAACTTCCGATGAGAATGGCTTCAGCAAGGTTGCTGCGATTGAAGCTGGCACTGAGCCGTACGCCTGAGAGGTCCATGTGGTGAAGGTCTCTGCCTTCCAGCACGGATCCAATCTCCCTACGCGGCTGCCACGCTTTGATCGACGAGGATGTGGTATCCTTGTCAACCATTGCGAGGGAATTCTGTACCGCGGTGAGCGCAGACCCGCCAAGCGCTGACGGCGGGGCTTCGATCTCAACTGCGTCGAGAATAGAGTCACGCAGGTAGTCCTGTGCCGAATGTACCGCACACACCGCCTTCGAGCAAACTTCTTTGCTGTGAGTCAGTGATTGTGATGGGAAAGCAGGTGAGTCTGTACCATTGACAAGTCCTGTCAACCTTGCCGAGCGCAAGAAAAGAATGGACTCGAGAATGCGACCCACCGCCGTGGCGTCGATGTGGCGAGTCATTCAACGATCGTGTACTTTGGTGCCCACGTCGGTTTCAACTTGGTCATAAAAAGAGCAATATTTGTGTAGCGTGTGTGCACGCTTGTGGTTTAATTCACACAAGGAAAGAATACACGAACAAAAGATGAGAGTGTATTACATGTGAGGCTTCAAGTTGGTGCACAGCACGGCGTTTTGTAAGCACAATACTAACGCTACCCCACAGTAAATTGACTGCTAAAACAGTGTCAATACGAAAGCACTACGCCAAAATGACTGTGGAATCAATTCAGATAAAAGCGCAAAAGACGCATGTAAGCGGCAATGAAGAGAGTAACACCTCCGGCTGAACACCGCGATAACAGGTTAACAGCAGTGCGTTGACAGTAGCACTACAACGGCACTTCAGAAAGCAAGCCTGATCCTCGACCTGTCATGACTACTATTTCTTCTTGTTGATGTTTTGGGTACAAGTACAGTGAAGCTGCTGCGTTGTGACGGATAGTACAGCGGCAGAGTTTGCGGTTTTGAAGAGAAAATCACCACCGTCTGGGAGAGAAGACAAAGAAAGAGTTGACAGTGGGGTAAAAAGAGAACAATCAACTCTTGGGACTCTATGGCGTTGTGTTCAACAACCCCACTAGTTCAGAAAAAAAAAAAAAACACCAACAGTACAAGTGACAATAACAGAGAATGAACCCAAGCAGTCGCTCTCAGAATATCAGCAATGCAAAAGAATGAGCTGAACGGGAATTCCATGTTGGATGAGCAGAACTGTTAAACAGCGAAGAGAGTCTCGTCAGAAAAACCTCACAATGTTCTACAGTTTCCAGCGCATCTGCGAAGGTTTTGATGCGTGCCTCAGAGGCACCGATGATCCAGAGTTGACGCTTCGAACTGCCCGTGGGTCCGCGCGCACGACAAACGGAGACCGCGGCGCTATAGACACGCTCGTCGACGATGACGGCGGCGTACGCGAACGTGGCCGATGTTCGCCGTAGACACAGTACCCGGGAGCGTAGCATCTGTGGTAGAAGTGTCCGTCGCAGCCCACCTGATGCACAGGGCAAATCGAATGGTCCTGCGTGTTAAAAAGAGTGGAAACCGCTTTTTTGCCTTGCGGCGGCGACAACTTACGGGAATAGCTGTCGCGGCTGAGAATCTCGGCAATTGCCTCAGCATCACTGTCGTCCTGCTTGGCGTCGGTGCCGTGCAGCACTTGCACTGCCTCGTGATTCAGAGCGCACATTCCGCGCATAAAGGCTTCCTTTAACTTTTCATTCAGCGCGTCATTCTTTTCCTGCTCCTCCACGAGTAGCTTTTTCTGAGCACGAATCTGATCCAGCAGCTCTTGCTCGCGACAGTCTCGCTTCTTAAGCTCGGTAGCCTCCAGGTGCGCGCTGCGCCGCGCGGCAGCGAAGAGACGCCACTGCGAGTACGCGTGAAAGGCAGCTAGGCGGCTGTGGTGGCGGCTGGCCTCCTCACCCAAGCAACGCCGCTCTCTGCAACGCTCCGACCCGTTCTTCCAGCAAAGAAAACAACGCAGAAGGTGCATTTTCGCGTCTTTGTGCTGAAGAGCTTCGGCTGCATCAGCCAGTTGCTTGCTCACCGAGGCGTGCCGCGTTTGCTCCGCTGCCCTCTCCCCTTCTATAGTAACGAGTTCCTGTTTCATTTGTTCAATTCTGGCGTTGCACACTTTCTCCATTTCACACCGCACTTTATCCACGCGACGTCGGAGATACTCTTCAATCATGGTGCAAATATGGTCGTTTGTGCGCGTGCATGACGCCCGAACCTCGTCGGCTACCTCGGCGACAAAGCTCTCATCACTCTCTGCGTTTACCAGAGGCATGATAAACGATGTATCGTATTGAAACGAAAGGGGAAAAAACGCCGTTGGGTAACCTCTCCTCGGTCGTTGCTCAAGCAGAACCCCAGCACAGTAAAAACTGTTTGACTTGTATAGAGAATTTGAAATGCGTAGATCTGTGTCACCCGTCTCACTCTGGTATTCGCGATTCAAGAACAAAGAGAAGCAGAGAGAAAGCTACGATTCCCAGATTAACTCAGCACCGACGAAAACCTATCTATTGGAAAGGAAGTAACTGGCAAGGTGCGTGTCAGCGTTAAAGGCAAAAAAAAAAAAAAATGAAGTTCTGTTCAAACACAAACTTCAATGAATCAATATCGCCCTAAGCAACAGCGCCACACAGGATTCAGGTTCGAGGCAGTTCGACGTAAGTGCGGATATAAACGCAAAGGGAGCAAGGAGCACGGAAGTGAGAACAAGAAGTAGAATTACTTTTTCAACAAGAGAGCAACAAGGGGAGAAGACATGTGAAAGGGCTACCAAGAGTTGGGCTACACTTCAAGGCATTTGAAAACGCGCCGAGTCAACCGTCAATGTTACAAGCCCCGCTGTTCGTGTTTCTGCGGCAAAATTAATAAAGATGAGGTACGGAAATCACCCAAGAATAGCTCCAAAGTTCCCCCAAAACTAAGAAACGAGCTTAAGAGAGATAGGTGGTTGCGTTAAGACAGCGATAATTCACTTACAGACCGCGTATTGTGAGTGTTCTGGCTGTTTATTCCTTCTTCTTCCCTCAAGTAGATAATTGATACTACAATGAGAGATGAAGAAAGGGAGAAATAGAGGCAGAAAACAACACAACTGCATACTAAAGTCTGTGGCAAAATGTAAGCAGCAAAAGCCGGATGCTTGTTGGAAAACAACGACACGGATAAAACTGGAATAAGGAAGTCGACAAGGTGCGTAGTGTGGGAAAGCACTGCTGTCCCCCCCCCCCAAAAAAAAAGACAGCTGCTACTTTGGATAAAAGGAGTCTATAGTAGCTAACGGTGTGCAAACATGTCTTTCGTCGTTGGGCTTGCTTGAGAACCAAGCGGCTCATCCTCAGCAACCCCTTGCTGCTCCTGCAACTGCGCTGCCTGCTGCGGATTTAAAGTCGTGCCATTTACACGCAGCTCCTCCTGCCGCTTTCGCAGAACTGCGTAGTCGTTCGCAGCCATCTGGGTGCGCAGCAGCGGGTTGCGGGCAACCTTCTCGTGCAACACTGCGTCCTTGTACAGTAAAGCGATTCCATACGTGTACGCATGCTGCGACGGGTCGTCGAGGTGTGCCTCCAGCGCGTTAATCGTGCGATTCAGTTCATTGCGGTCGACTACGTGCGCCATCTTCTCGCGCACCTTCGTCAGCTCCTTCAGCAACGTCGCTTTCTGCTCCGCGTCGCCGGGGAGCAAAATCTGGCACATGCGCCGCAGGGCGTCGTTAATAAGGCGGTGTCCCCGCACGCGTGACGCCAAGGCGCACTGCGTGTAGATGTACAGGTACGCGGGCTCATACATGTCCCACAGTCGCTGCACCTCCTCGCGACTTTGCGGGTAGACGCGGAAGGCGAAGTACAAGTGCGTCCAGTAGAGAAATGGGTCCGAACCCTCATGCTCCTTTGCACGCCACTGCAAAATCTTCCGTCGGAAAAGCACCTCCGCAACCTCATTTACTGTGTTGAAATATGGCTCCAGCTCTGCCAGTGTCGTCCCGCCGCGGGCACGCTGCTCCATGTTCTTCAGAAGGAGCTCGTTGGACGGCTGCCATTTTAACCGTCTGTTTACCTCTTTGGTGATGGCTTCGCCGTAGGCAGCCAGGTTGGCGTGCACTACAGCGAGACGATACGGAAGCTCGCTGAACGGCTCAATCCAGTGACGCGGCTCGCCCTCGGCAAACAGCTTCTCAACTACCGTCTCCACATCTTGGAGGTGGCGATTCACGTGCTTGCTAGGTTCGTAGGCGCGCAGCATGTACTTCGCCTCGGTCAGCAGTGGTGCTTTCCACGACCC
Source organism: Crithidia expoeki (assembly GCA_900240875.1). Taxonomy (NCBI): domain Eukaryota; phylum Euglenozoa; class Kinetoplastea; order Trypanosomatida; family Trypanosomatidae; genus Crithidia; species Crithidia expoeki. The sequence goes on from OESE01000222.1 coordinate 614,189, forward strand.
GGGCAGGCGTTCGTGCGCGGTGCGCACCGCCAGGTGGTACAGGTTCAAGCACTTCTCACGGTACGACCGGCTCGTTTTAAAGCGGCCCTGGCGCTGCATAAACTCGGAGTGCTCCCAGTATAAGTCACCCATGTAGCGCAGCCAAAGGTGTTCTGCCGTCTCTTGCGTCAGCGGTGCACCCTCCAGATACACCCGCGCGCGCTCCGGGAAAGGGTGGATCGACGGATGCGTCTTCTTGTTCATGTTCTCCAGGCAGCGGTCTGAGATGTCCGTGGCGAGTGTGAGGCGGCCGCGGCGCTCGTTGAACCACATGTACTCCGTCTCATCCGTCATCGGGTACCAGCGCTTTGTGGTGCCGGAGTGCCACAACGCCTCTGCCTTGTCGAGGTGCCCGCTGACTTCAGCAAAGACGGCGCTCTCACCGTCAAGGAACTCCTTCTCATCGTACTCGTACGGCGGGTCAGAGTCGGGGACCGGGATCTGCACGATATCTTTACCTGCCTTGGCGTAATTCGCGAAGAGCTCGATGGAGTCCTCGAAGAGCTCTTCCGCCCGCGCCCGAAAGCGGGTGTCAGCGTAGTCGATGTACATGCGTTGAAGATGTTTGCCGGTGTAGAAAGCCAAGGCGCCACGACACCATTGATAAAAGGCCTCCACGGCTGCATCGCGAGCAGAATCGCTGACGCCCTCCGCCCGGGAGGGGCACTTCACGCGTGCGTCGTTAAGGTGACGGTGGAGGAACTCCTTATGGGTCTCCAGCTGCTCCAAGGTCTGAAACTTCGTGACGGTGAACTCGCCAAGCTCATTCTTGATCCAGTTTATGAACGGCTTGGCGACCGGTTCGTACTTCCGGTCACGCACCATGACGGCGTAGCGCTGGACAGGATTCTTGCGGATGGTATCCAGCTCCAGAGAAGTCATCTCCTGGACAAAATTCATGAAGTTCTGACCTAACAGTTTACTCTTCGCGGAAGCGCGGCGGAGAATTTCGTCCGCCTCGGACTTCACCGTGTTTGCCTCCGTTGCCCGGTTCCCTTTAAACTTGTAGAAATCTGCGAGAAAGTGCTTAGTGTGCGCCTCGAAAATCAGGCGGAAGACTTCCTCCTGCTCTTCAGGGATCTCTGGGTGGTCGCCGACGGCGCCGGCGCGGAACCGCTCCATGGTGTCGAACAGCATCTTCTCACACTTGTCCTCGCTGGTCACCTGCGTTAGGTTGCCGAATTCGGTGAGTGCCTGCTGGAAAGATTCTCGGTAGGCGCGCCACGCCTTCTCCAGCTTTGCTTTGTCAAAGTCTACCGCGTCGGTTGCTTCCACGCCACGGTACGGGTCGACGATAGAGTCCGTCTCCCACGGTAAAGTGGGCAGCAAGATGTCCATGTCGTACGTCAGCTTTGACTTGCGCAGGCGTTCCTGCCGCTCCAGCCGCAGTCGCTCCGACTTCTTCAACGGTCTTCCGTTCTTGTCAAGATGCTTCTGTTCGTTCGCCTCCTCCTCCTGTGCCTTTGCGCCGAACTCGATGGAGCCGTCCTTGGCTACCTCGCGGAAGAGCGGCAGCGGTTTGTACCCGACAACCAACTCCGGCAGTGACTTGAGTTTGTGCACCTTGACCTCGTCAAACGCTGAGGCGCCGGACAGTGCGTCATCCAGCGTGACACGCTCGCTGTTACGCAGAGGCGGCGGCACATAGTACTCCTTCTCCAGCTTCTGCTTCTCCAAAGGGTCGTGCACCATATCGTACTCGCGGATGAGCGGCTCCGTCTCCACAAGGGTCTCGCGGTACCACTTCGGCATCTGATCGAGCTCCTTGCTCTGCGGCACGCGGTACAGCTCATTAGGTATGTCAGGCTCGGCTTCGCGTGGACGCTCAGGGATGTGAATGAAGCCCTCCTCAGCGCCCCTCTTAGCATCAGAAACTGGCGTAGCCGTCGTGGCAGCCCCGTCGGCACCGCCGTTCCTTGAGGTTTGCGTCGCCGTGACTGTCTCCGCAAGGATGGAATCCTCCAGCTGTGCAACAGTCTTCTCCGCGTCCGACAACAAACGGGAGACTTGTCCGCACTCGAGTGCTTTGCGCTCCACTTCCAGCTGCTTCACCTTTCGGATGTTTGCTTCGACCTGCGTGCGAAGAATAGGGTGGTCTCCGTACAGCTTGGATGTGTTGTGATGCGCCTTCGTGAGCGCAACCACGGGGTCGTGCCCAGCTTGCCGCGACGCCTCAGCACCCTGCTCAAACATTTCATACTGAATGTTAGCCTGCGTGGCGATAGCCGCACCCTGCTCCACTGTGATGCCGCTCGCCAGAGGTTCCATGTCTGCCTTGGGAAAGCCAGAGATAGGGTCGATCTTTGACGGATCCGACTCCTTCTTGCCAGCAGAAAGCGCCTGACCAGCGCCGTACGCCTGCAGCTTCATCTTTGTCTTGGCTACTTCAAGGGGATCAGCGGTGCCGGAAAGCGCTTGATACGTCTGCTCTGGATCGAGGTCCACCACGCCCGAGACGATTCCGTGGTAGACGTCGCCGATCTCCGACTGCCGCTGCTCCTCTTCCTCCAATAGCGCTCTATCCGTCTGCAGACTCTGATGGACAGCCTTGCGCTCCTCACCCTCAATCAACCACATGCGGTCCTTGTACCGCGTGTCGGCAAGGTGCTTCCATGAGGAATCGGACCACCTCTGATCTGTTGGTAAAACGCGCCGGCGGCCGTTTTCGTCGTAGTGGTCGAGGTAATCGGTGTAACCTTGTGGCCAAATCATGCGGTCTTTCTGAATCTTGAACGAGCGATCCTTCCAGTGCAAGTACCACTCCTGCTCTCGCTCAATCGGGTCCTGAATGTACAAGTCAAAACGATCGCGGATGTCCTGAATCACCTCTTCCGACGTGGGAATGAGAGATTTACGCCACCGCACCTCCCACGGAAGGCCGTCCACGTCCTGCTGCTCCTCCAGCATGTCGCGCCGCGTTTGCTGGGAACTTTTCGTGAGACGCTCTCCCGGGCCGTACTCACCAAACTTCTTGCGCATGGCCCGTTCCTTGTCGATGTCGCTGCGGTGGCGAGCTTCGTCAGACATGTGCGGCACCCTCACGAGTTCAAGGTTGTTGAGGCCAAACTGAATTTGCGGTGTAAGGTCCGGAGATTCGACAACCGACATTTGCGCCCCCGTATTTGGGTCAGCGTTGGGTTGACCGCGCTGGCGGTCACGGGAGCTGCCGAGCGAGTTCTGCGTCTGATGGCGCCGCGCGCCCCACTGTGCTACGACAGCACTACACTCTCTGAACGACGCCGCCAAGCATCGGGCCGACCTCCCAAATCGCTCCCCTCGGATCATCTCCGCTAACGTCAAACGGTTCCACCGCTTGTTGGAGAAGAAACGCAGAGCCAAACTGAGAGACACAACTTCTACACACGTGGGCTAAGTTTCTTCGTGACGGGAAAAAAAAGGAAGTAAGTATGAAGAAGACAGCAGAGAAAAGGGAGCAAGCGGAGAAGAGGGTTTATAAAACCCTTAAAATGTCGAAACTAGGAGTACTTTGGCCCTGTCAATTTACTTACTTCGCACTCTGATGTTTGTTGCGGCATCACTCTCACGGTGAATCATACACATCATGGTAAGAGAACTCACCACGATCTTGCTGTTTTTGTTTTGACACCAGGTCCTGGATGCGTCTATTTGCGCTCATGTGGGTGTGCGTGCGTATCCTCACACGCACACGCCTGTCTTTGAATACGAGGGAGTTGACCACCAGCATTTTAGTCAATAGTGGTGATCTCCTTGCCCATAAGTTTGCGCTTCAGTTTTTCGTTTTCGTTCTCGCAACTGGGAAAAAAAATTATAATAAAACACATAAAAAAAAAAACGGCCCGCCGGCTTCTTGTTCTTTCACCGCCAAAACAAAAAAAAGCCCGGGTATTGCTTTGCTGCGGTTTCACATTCTCGTCGTTGTTGTCTAGGGGTTTCTGAAAAGAAGTATTAATTTTCCATTGAGGCGCAATGTCTTTTTTTTTGTTGTTGTTGTTGTTTTGGACTGGCTTTTTGTGCCAATTGCAACCGGAGACTACCGGATGTACCATTTACTTCATCCGACTCGGCAAGAGCAGATCGAAAACCCTCATGGTTAGTACAAGAGGAAGGCGTGACCACAAACGGTGTCCTTGTAACGCTCCCTGTCACAAGTCAAGTGTCCTGAGAGTAATAGTTTCTGCCACCCCAACCAACCGCAGCCAGTAACACTTCGTATTGCCGACATTGGTTAGAAAAGAGAGAACAACAGAAGGTAAAGAAAAAGCGTAGCACGACGCAAATACATATCTTGTCTGCACTAGTACAACAAGCACTCTTTGCGGAAAGGTGAGGAATCAAAAGAAAAAAGAAAAACCGGCAAGTGAGGAAAAAAGTAAAACATCAATATTCCGAAGCAACACAACAGAGAGAGAAAAAAAACGGTGCGAGCAAAAAAAAAAAAGCGAGTTCTTTTTTGTCTTTTCTTCAGATGAAAGGAAGAACTCAAAGCAATAAAAGAACTGATCAGTTTAAGTTGTACTTTCGATTCTGTGACAAAGATGCAAAGCCCACGTCTGCCGCCTAAACGATCGAATGGTGACTCTTCAACAAACGCTCAAGGTGTCTCGTGCAGCATGGGGAGACGGTGCTCTGAGGCCTACTGATTATGAGATGGGAACGGTGCGGTGGCCATCCCTTGCCTCGGTGCTTCCGCCTCGTGGCGGCGAGCTAAGCTTGCTGTCGGTGGCGGCGGAGAGCTTTGGCGGGCGCTCTGGGAGGGTTTCGCCGTTCAAGATCTTCTCGATGTCTTTGCCGGTCAGCGTTTCATACTTCAGTAGATTATTCGCGACAATCTCCAGTTCGTGCCGGTGCTTGAGGAGCATTTCCTTCGTCTCCAGGTACGCCTGCTCGACGAGGCGGTGGACCTCCTTCTCAATCTTCAGCTTTGTTTCGTCCGACATGTACGCTCCCTCGGCAGTATCGGCCGTGCCGTAATTCACGAAGCCCATGGTGTCGCTGAAACCAAACTGACGGACCATGTGGCGCGCCATGTTCGTCGCCTGCTGAAAGTCGGAGCCGGCGCCGGTGGTGATGTCCTCCGGGCCGAGAAGGAGCTCCTCACCAACGCGGCCGGCCAAACACACCTTCAGGCGTGCCAGACACTGACGTTTGCTCTGGCTGTACTTGTCCTTTTCCGGCTGCTGCTGCACGAGCCCCATGATTCCGTTGCCTCGAGGGACAATTGTGGCCTTGTGCACAGGGTCCGCGCCGTCGTCCTTGAGCAGAATTGCGCTCAGAGCGTGGCCGCCCTCGTGAAACGCAGTGACGCGCCGCTCCTCCTCGGGGATGATCCTCTTGCTCTCCGCTCCCATCATGACGCGGTCCTTGGCGTACTCGATCTCTTCCGACGTCACCTTAGCCTTGTTCAGCACCGCAGCGCGGATGGCGGCAAGGTTCACCAGGTTGCTAAGCTCAGCACCTGTAAAACCTGTCGTCCCGCGCGCGATGTCCATCGCGTTCACCGAATTGTCAGCTTTGACCTTGTCAAGGTAAATCTGCACAACTTCGGCACGCCCTTTCATGTCCGGTGGGTCAACAGTAATGGTTGTGTCCAAACGCCCGGGGCGGGTGAGGGCTTTGTCGAGGGTTTCAGGGGTGTTCGTCGCAGCAAGTACGATCACTGCTTCATCGGAGTCAAACCCATCCATCTCCGCCAGAAGCTGGTTCAGCGTCATGCGCGAGGTTCCCTGATCCGTTCGCGAGCGCCGCCCACCGAGCGCGTCGATCTCGTCAATGAAGATGAGAGCTGGTGAGTGTGCCTTTGCCGCAGCGAACAGCTCACGCACGCGACGCGCGCCGACACCCACGAACATCTCGTCGAACTCGCTGCCGGTAGCATAAAAGAAGCTCACACCTGCTTCTTTCGCGATGGCTTTGGCGAGCATCGTCTTGCCGCACCCGGGTGGGCCAGCGAGCAGCGCACCCTTAGGCAGCCGACCACCCAAGTTGTGGAACTTCTCAGGGTCCTTCAAAAACTCCACTATCTCCTCCAACTCCTTCTTGGCTTCGTCGCAGCCGCGGATGCTATCGAACGTTACTTCCAGGTTGTCAAGGTTCACCGGCTTCACCTCCACAGCGCCGAACATCCCGGAGAGGCCCGATCGTGAGAAGCCGGACTTTGGTGCGGGTGTACCTTCCTGGAAGCGATCGTTGAATTCCTCGACGAGACTGATAAAACAGCTCAGTCCGATGCCCAGAAGCAGAAACATCCAGAACCGGGTGGCCCACGACGCCTTCTGTGGTGCCGACACCACAACGACAGGTCGCTCTTTGGTTCCCAAGCCGCTGGGAAACGGCGGTTGCGGCTGTCCGTACGGCATGCTTCCTTGCTGCAACGGCAGTGGCGGCCCCTGGTACGGTCCACTGTTATACGGAGTCCACTGCTGCTGCTGGTAATACGACTGGGGCGGTGGTGGGGGCGGAGGCGGGTACGTTCCATTGTTTGGGTAGTACGAGCACTTTTGCAAAAACGTTGGGGACAGAATAAAAGTAGCCTGCCTCGTCGAGGAGAGCTGCGACCTAAACCTTACAACAGTTGTCCGCCGATTGACAGTCAGCTGCACAGGGCCAAGATAGCGCCGCATGATGAGGCGATTTGAACGAATTCTCGTATTGTGCAAAACGGGGAAAAAAAGAAAGAGGCGAATCGATACACTGATGAAAAACGCAAGCAGGTCAGAAAGATGAAAGAAAAGTCAAAGCGAGTGGAAGAACAGGCAAAGGTGGATCAAAGGGAAAACAAGGCGCAGAGTAAGCAGAGAAACTCCTTTAAGAAGAGGAGAAACTTATCCGGCGTGCTTCGTCATTTTTTTTTTCTTCTGTGGCCCCAGACATTCACGGAATCTGCTTTCCATTCAGTTTTTGATTGAATACAGTTAAGAAATAACCAACGAAACGTCATGGTACATGAATACGGTAGCGGGAAACAAGTGAAAGCAGGCTGAATTGCTTTTCATGAAGCCGTGATTCTAACCAAAATTAATCTTCGGTACAGTCTTGTTGGTCAGGCTTTGAACTCGTACATAACAAACATTAAAACAACCACCCAATAGCATGATGGCTATTCGCTCAACTGAACGGATGTCTTTTTTCTTATAAATATATATATATGTGTATTGATGTTACTGGTAAAGCGACACAATCATGTTGCTAAAGGCTGGCGGTAAGTTCTGAAGAATTGATTGAAAAACGTCCGGGCAAACCTCGCTTGCGCGACGTAAAAAAAGCTGGATTGTTTCCCGCGTTTCGGGATAATTGGCGGATGCCTGTTGCCAACTGTACACAATTTTGATCACAGTGGGCAAATGGCTTCGGAAAAACTCTGGCGGAGCTTGCACTAGTGCACGGAAGAGCTGAATTGTTGCGTCGGACTTTTCCTGCGAGTTCTCCGCCGCCGTCATAAGTTGCGCAATCGTTTCGACTTGTAAGTACGACACAAACCCCGGAAGAGCTTCCAATATGTAGCACAAGTCAAATGCCATTCGGGCGAAGTGATAGGCCGACTCGCCAAATACGTCGCTCCTCAAAACGCCGTTCGCAGCACCCAACGCGTCCCTTGCCGCGGCAGACAGATCGCCAGGATACTTAGATATAATAAGCGTGATCAACCGAACGCTGAGTTCTTTCCATTGCGGGTCTTCGGCTTCGCTCAGCTCTTGCGCAGCCTTGACAAGCAGGCTGTCATACACACCAGGCGGCAGCCCTTCCGGACCAAGTACTTGAATGAGGGCGCTGAGCAACGCAACAGCCGCTGCTTTAACTACGTACACATCGGTGGTGTTAAGGAAGTGCATTGCGGTGGTAGGCAAAGTCCACGAAGTTGCCTTCACCCATTCGGCAAGAGCGTACGTTGACACCGCTGTAATATATGCGCTGCAAATAAACAATGTGTTGAAAATGAGGTCAGCATCGTCATTCACCCCTCTGCTCATGATGTCACCCAGCACGCCGTTCCAGGTTCCCAGATTCGACGTAGCAACCTCATTGTTTGGATGACCAGCCAAAAAGGCTGTCGTGGCTCGGTCGAGAGAGAAAACATCCTTGTTAAGGAGAATGTTTGGTTCACCGCGCACATACAAGGCGACGTACGACTCCTCGAACTGCGCTGCGCGATTCTGCCGCTCTGCTTGGATAACACGGAAAAGCTTATCTGCAATCGCAGCATCGTCAAGCAGGGGAATAAATTTGCCTAGAAGGTCAACTAGAGCAGCTAGGTTGTTTGTCGAATACACCGGAAGGCAGCTGCATATCGACGCCAGCAGCCCGGACAAATACGGCGCAAGTAAGTCCAGTTGGCCGTGGTTTTCAAGCACGGAGTAAACTGCACTCAGCGCGCTGACGGTCGCCAATTGAACCCGCTTGCTCGTGCTCTGCAATCTGGAACCAAAAAGGGGCATGATCGTATTCATGGCGACGGGAAAAGACGCCACGATGCTGTCACTGAGACGCGAAAGCGACCACTCCGCGATACTAACAACGCAAATGTGAGCTGACGGATCTTTGACAAACTCAATTAGTTGCGCCACTACTCCCTGGAGAGAAGAACGAAGCTCTGAGCTGCAGCCGTCGGCGATGGTCCCGAGGAGAACAATGCCAGCCTCCCGCGCGCGCCAGTCACTGCTATTCCACAACGCTTCGATCTGACTGATCAAGATGCCGTACGTAGTATCGCTAGAAAAGGAGCTGAGCACGTCGATGCACTTCAGCGCGGAGCTGCGCAAAGTCATCGCCGCTGCATCATCGTCCAGTATCTCATCCTGAGAGATGTCTTTTATTCCACCCTTGACAGCAAATACGACTGCAGTGGTGTCACGAATGCGGTAGTCGTCAGTGTCCATAATATTCACAATCTCCTCGTTTGACAGCAGCGAGTGCTGCACTAGAGCAGGCACAAGAGTAGGAATCAACGACGGAATCCCGCTCACCAAGTATCTGAGCGCCGTTTCTCCACCGTTCCGGTCGTATAAGTCCAGCACGGTGGCTATCAGGTCGATAGCGGCTGCAATTAGCTCGTGGTTTGCATCACTGCTTTTATGGTTGTTACAAATGATTTGAGCAGAATTATTGATCCATAAACTGGCGTACCGTCGGATGTCTTCTGGTGTAATCTGGGGGAAATAGTCGAAGTAGTCCAGTAAAAAGACGCACAAGCGTAAAACAAGGATCATGAATGCTGCGTCGCCTCCGCAGGAGCTCTCCAACAGCGAACTGCAGACGCCCGACAAAAAGTAGCTTGCCCTCGAAAGCCCTTCTTGAAGAGGAGAAAAGACATCGACGTTCCAGTCAAGTAGAGAGGCTTGCTCATATATATTGAAACACATCCGGAACCCTGCCTTGCGGATCGCTAACGAGGTGTCGGAAGACAGGACGAGCTGTGATACTTTCATAATAATATGCTCACTGGATGCCCCAATCTGCTTTGGTAGATCTTCCATTAAATACTGTAAGCAGTACAGGGCTGAAAGCGTCTTCAGCCCGCCAGCAGGAAGTAGTTCGCTCAGTAAAATGGTAGGGAGATCACCGAGTCCGTTGCCCGACCACCATTCAAAAGACGTCAAGCCAATCACTTTCACGACAATCTGAGCGGCTGTGCGAGAAAGTCGAGCATCCGGCGGATTCTTCAACGCTTGCAGTCCGTACCGCGCTGCTTCCTTGACGGCATCCTCTCCTAACGCATGCCTTGCAGAAGCAATGTTATTTTTCAACGCGATTCCCGCTAACTGGCGGTACTGTGCCCATGCTACAGGAAGTGTCAAATCTGTAACCGGGTTATTATCTGCGCCAAAAACAACAGATAACAAAACGCAAAATGACGGATTTGACTCATACTGCTTCAGCTCCGCGTACGCTGCCTTCGAGTTAGATACCTCCACTCCATTGTTGTGAAGGAGTTTAATAACGTTCACCAAATCATCTCGTGTGGGAGTGTACATGACTAGATCACCAATGTAAGGTTAATTGATGCTGAGTTTTTCTTTGTAGTGTACACTCTTTAGTCGCAGGGAAAAAGCGCAAAGCTTCACTGGCGTGAAAAGGGAAGTTGAGCAGGAGTTTAAGAAGGGAGAATATGGGACTGTCCGATAAAGAAAATCTCGAGGAGAAAAAAGTGTTCATTCACAAAGAAGTTGATTTCGAAGCAGGGCTTTAGCGCAAATTATTTGTAAATCTAATTCGCTGACCAGCAAACCAAAACTAATCTCTTAACAGGTCATTATTTTCATTTTCTCTTCTCTTGTTGTCTTCGTTAAGCTCTTACTCATCTTTTTTCGCTTTCACGCGACAACAGCATTTGGTATTTTCGTATAAAAAGAAGTTTCTCTTTTTTAGTGTGTACAAAAGCGGTTACACTGTGTAAAAAAGAGAAAAATATGTATAGTAATAATTCGTCCCACATCTGTGCGTCTCCGACAGTCAGCTGCGCAAAATACGTAAACGGCGTGGAGCACACCGAGTAACAACGACAAAAATGTAAAAGAGACACCTAGTTTTTTTTTTTTTTGGTGCCGTTGAGACAGCTTCCAATTGTCCGCTGCAATTTTCATAATCTCTTGTATTTCAGATTGAATGGCTTGTTCACGCAACGGCACTTAAAAACAATTGTACGCTGTCATTCCTTGCGACTTTTGAGACCTGAAACACGGGTTTCATTGTCAGATGTCTGTTGAAGTCGAAAAAAAACTGGGCCGCATACTAGCCGACCTATTCATTCAGTGAATGCGTGTGCTGCTATGGCGTAAAAAGTGTTTCCCCCTCCATAACAATGATAAACAAAAGCGATTTAATAGAATCCACACCTCACTTGTCATCACAGGCAGCCTACGATCACATCAAACTAATTTAAACGATATCCTGACTCACCGCCTTGTGGTCCAACCAAAAAAAAAAAAGAAGAACCTCACAGGTTGAACAAAATACGAAGTTAACAACTTCCCGTCAATAACCCAAACTCCACAGAGTCGGAAACCGAACGGCTCTCCGGGCACCAGATTATCATAACGCTAATGCTGTTTTATTCGTATTCGAAACGAAGAATGATGAGAAAACAGATTGCGGGCTTTTTATTGCTTCCACGCCCGTTAACAACAACGAAAGAGACTTTATGGGTCAAACAATATGTGAACGGAGTGAGCATGTAAGCTGGCTTAAAGATGTTGACATGCAACAAATATCCAACTTCTGTATGAACCGCATTTTAAAGGACGTTATTTTATGCGCATGAGCTTCTTAGGCTACCAAAACTGTGTCGCCAGCTTTTCAAAAGAACGCCACTGTCATCAATGCTAACATCATAACAATAAAAAAATGTAACGTTGTATATCAACTCGACGCCTTAGCCTCTTACATAAGTCGAAACCACGCGTGGAGTGACCCAAACTGATCACAAGTGCTTCGCACACCGGTTGGCAAAGAAAGGCTGCGGCACGTGCTTCATAACAGCAGAAAAAAAAAAAGTAATTGTTGTTACTTTCAACCAGGAAACCATAATACTTACCTGTGTGTCAGTTAAAGAAATTGTTTGGATAAAAAGAGCTTATACTGCTGTCCGTCGATTTTTTTTTCCACCTGGTAAGTACCACAACTCAGCTTGCAGTAGCACCAGTGCCGTTACCCATAAAGGAGGTTACCTGCTCCGAATAAACTTCCGTAACCCTAGTTTTTTTGCGCGGCAAACTTTTACTGTGACTTTAATTTCTATTTTCAACTCCCTACTACCTCCAATGCACTTTTCCGCCTCTAAAGCCTCAAGCCTCCCTAGCCACCTAGCGAGATAGTATTCGCACTAGTGGTCCCCCCCTCTCCCTCCCACGCATTCCCACAGCGCCATCAAACCCTGGAGACATCAAGCCATCCAAAGAAACTCTCGTTCTTACCTTGCGGATGGGACGCGCCAAACGTATTCACACTAAACGCCAACGGCAGCAAAGAAAACACCACCGCCTAAAGCTAAAGAGGGTGCGCCGCACATGAAAAACGGCACGCTGTGCGACACTAAAACGTGAGGAGACAAAGCCAACCAATTCCAAGCCTTTTCCCCAGCTTGAACTCAGCAAGCATAGATTACAAAAAGCAGACACCCATCGCAACCCTACCCTCACCTACCTTTTTTGAAAAAACAAGAAGCTGCTACGACTAGCCAAACGCCGCTGCTAACGAGAACAGCGACAAAAGACAACACTAAAAACAAAACGGCGGGAGGGACACAAATCCCCTCCTAACGCTAGCTTTCTCGAGCCTCCCTAGCGCACGCCGCATTGGGTGAAATAAAAGACGGTTACCGCAGACGCCTCCCCCTATAGCAGGATGGTTTGGCACAGGGGAGGAGGGGGAAAACCGTAGCAAAAGACAACCGGAAAGCGACGGGAAAAAGCCTCAACAACCCCCTCCAAGAGAACGAAACCCCTCAGCAACATGTAAGGCCCATCTGCTTTACGAATAAACAGGCGTTTCCAAACTTTCAAAACTTATCTAAACCACTTGGGGCGGACCACAGCCGCTTCACGAATGTGGTCCTAGCCCGGAAAGCCCCCTATCACTTCTCATTCCCCTAACGCGAAGGAATCCATTTTTGCCAGGAAGAAAGGCTCAGTGAAAAAAAAAGCCATCACTTTTTCATCCCATGCAGAGTAGGATCAGTTTTGCCTTTCGAACCCCTCCAAACCAGAATCCCTCCGAAAGGCTGTAGCAGGCGGGGGCGGATACCAAGTGATCCGAAGAAACCGCCCCATTAATTGTTCAGGGGTAAATCTTGCGTTGCTTTTTCCGATGAAACCGGGTTGTCTTTGGACCAAACGACTGCCACACAAAAAGAGAAAAAAAAACAATGCGGTGGGGGGCAGCTACGGGGGCCTGGGGGGCTCCTAGCTTCCCCTTGGGGAGCACCGGGTCGACAAAAGCCAAACCAAAAAATGGAGTTTGGAGTAGGAGCTCGGCGGGGGGAAGCTAACTCTCACCAGCGAAAACGCTAACCACGAATAGGCAACGCTGCGAGAGTTCTGAAATGCAAAAAGGTGGAATGTGTTACGAAAGACCAAAACAGCGCATACAAAACCCTCGCAGCATACCAAAGAACGCTTCGTGAGAACAAGACGTTCATCGCAAAGAGGTCGATATCATGCGATGTTCAAAGCGCCGAGGGGCTCGGTTTCAACGCTCCCAAAAGAGCATTTTTAGTGTAGAAAAAGAGGTGTGGTGTTTTTTCGGAGGTGAGAGGTGACAGAATTTCTTTGAGGAAACACAGAGAACGTTTTTTTTTTTTTCAACAATTAAACAGCGCAACGCCTTTTTGTTTTTTTTGTCGCGGAGCCGGATCGCCTTAAACAAGTTTTAAGACCTTTCGTGAACTTCCGCACTTTAGAGTAGTGGTCTCAGTTTGCTGGAAAATAGTCTCCTAGTGGCGAAGGATCTGTGCACTTAAGTGGCGCCTTCTCTTTTTACTGTTTTTCTCGCCGTTGCCCCTAAAGAGTTTTCCTGGGCAAAGCAATGCCATCCGTAGTCGAGCCGGCTGGCATCGCGAATTATTCGTGCCCTATTCACTTTTAGCTTCTGATGGGAGTGGTTCGGCGCGGGTGCTCTTCAAAAAGGAAAAAGTGTCCTACCACGTTTCCCTCGACTCTCTCCGGCCGCTTCTCTATCGACGAGGGGAGCCGAGATTGTTCCCATTAACGTGCCGCGTGGTATTGGAAGGGGGGGACGGTAAATATCGTGTCGGATTAGCGGGTTCTGTCGAGCCAAAAAGGCGTTTTTTTTCTGCGATCGAATAGTGGTTCTTAAAACCAAACCCCGGTATCAATTCATGGTTTCGCGCCATTTCTGAAAGGCATGAGGTTTCCCCCTTCAAGGGTTGGGGTGTGGACACCAAGCCTTTCTTACAGGCCACTTTTGGTTCATCATTTTCCATGGATGATGAAAAACTGTGAGCCGATGGATGGCCGCTTTTGTGTCTAGGCGGCACTGCGGGGGCATTGGCTTCAGCTAGGGGAAAGGCAGCGTTTTAAGCACGTGAAGCGCTGGAGGCGTATAACGCTTGCAGTTTTAGTGGTGTTTTTACGTTTTTTTTTTCTTTTCTGCTATACTTTTATGTTTCTGAATTGTGGCAAGATAGGGTGCGTGGTGGGGTGTCCCGTTTTTCATTGTCTCTCTTGGCTTCTCGGTTGCGAACCCCCAGCTGTGTTATTTTGTTTTTCTTGTTTTCGAAAGGTTCGCTTTCCCATATGCTCTGGCGGTGGTGCTTTTGGGGCTTGTGCTTGGTGGTCGTGTTTCTTGCTCCTTTGTTTCTTTTTTCGTACTCTGTTAACCTTTCCGCGAGCCATGCTTTACTACTCCGCATTATGGTTTTCGGTTTCTTCAACGCCTCCATTGCTTGAGCACTCTGCGTGTCACTCTGGTGAATGCGCCCCCCTGGAACTCGATTGGGTTAATAAAAAGCTCTTTTTTTTGTGTGTAGTCGAAGCATTCGCTTTAGCAAGGGCACGGTTGCTTTCCATTAGGAATTTTAGGGGGCTCAGTCCGACAACTTTTCGAGTGTCGCCAGGAGTGTGTTCTAGTCGTTTGCTTTTTGTTTCCTTCGTTTCTGTTTTGCGGTTGCCCGTTTCAGTTGCGGTGCGCGGTGGCAGGGCAGGCGCTGCTTTCCGGATGCTGTTTATAGCTTTTCCCGAAAAACAATGGCCCCTTACGGCGCCAAACGCCGTTCTACGTTAATGCCGAGCCTTTTTTTCAGGGAGGCGGCTTTCGTTCCTTAGACCAGTGTGCCGGTGGGTTCTTCGAGCCGCCTAAGGGGTTACAAAAAGGGGTGGTCGCAAAAACGACCCTTGGCATCGCGAGGTGTTTTTCCATCCCGGTGTCTTGGTCTCTCTCTCTTCCTGTTGCGGTTGGAAAGTCTGGTTTTGACAGCCTTTTCTTTACGCCTCGCCTTAGTGATGACGGGGGCTGCTGCGGGTGGGGTCTCGGCCCGTGGGTGGTTTGTTTCGCATCGGGCCCTGTCATGAATGGTTTGGTGCTTTCGGGCGGCCGCGGGAGAGAAAACCGTGTAGAGCACTCTGTGAGCCCCTCGGCTGAAGGGCGAAAGCCGCGAATTTCGCCGCGGCGGGATGCCACCTTTCGACGGAGGGATGGTACTGTTTTTGGCGCCCTTTTCGGCGGGAGTCGCTTACGATTTTGGCTCCTCAGCGGATGGGATAGGCTTCGCCGCTACCCAGATCTAGGTCTGGAGGAGGGAGGCGGCGTGTTGCGCCCAGGACACCTCTGGGCGACGCGCCGGCGTCTTTGAAGGGGATTTCCTCACTCTTTGTCCTGGGATCGTGGTTGGCAGGCCGGCCTTTGGCGTAGTAGGGCCGAGGCTCGGCTCCTAAATTAAATGGAGGGGGCGCAAGGCGTAGAGGGTTCGCGAAACAGTGTTTGTAACAGGGGCGGCTGCGTGCGCAGCAGCGGCTTGGTGGGCCGTGGAGCAGGGCCGTTTATTTTTTCCCCCGCCGGAGCCGTTCTGGGCACACGTCTGAGGGCTTGCCTAGAAAAGGTTTTCGGGGAAAAACGGCATTGGGGTCTTAGAATTCCCCGCCTTTGCTCTCGTGCCCAGTGTGGCTTTGCTCCCTGTGTTTTTCTTATGGGCCTCGGGCGCCCTGAAAATTTTCTGGGTTGCGCTTTCGCAAAACTTGGAGCAGCGTTGTTGTCGTAGGCGCGTTTTTTCTTTTTTGGAGGAGGGGTGGGGTTACATTTGGGATTTAGGAGAACCTTCATACGTCTTAGCTTGGGCACTGCTGTGCCCTCATCACTGCGCGCCCACTTTCCTTCGGAGAGGAGATTTTTAACCTCGGGTCGGTGGGGTCTGGTGTAAGGCGGTTTCTACTCGCGTCGGGAGGAGAGGGGCGGCCGCCAAAAACCCCCCGGCCCCAGCCGGCCGCCGCACAACCGCGGGCTAGCGAGAACAGGGCCCGTTTCTTTTTTTTTTCTCCCAAAGCATAGCCCCCCTTCGCCAGAGGAGGGGCGTGGCAGCATTGGTTTGAATTAACGCTGTGGGCTGCGTCAAGCTGAAGCGCGAACACACTACTCATGCTTCTTAATTCCTGTTCTTGCTGTCGAGAATCAGTGTAACCGGCCCGTCGTTGACGAGCTGGATGTTCATGTAGTGCTGGAACTTCCCGGTCTCAACCTTATCGGCAGCGTAGTTGGCTCGCAACTTATCGCGCAGGGCGTTGAACATGACGAGCGCCTCCTCGGGCGGCATGGCGTGGTGGAAATCCGGCTTGTTGCCTTTCATGGCGTGCATTAGGGTAAACTGCGAGATGAGCAAAATGCCCCCGTCGATTTCCTTCACATTGCGGCACCACATCTTGGAGCCGTCGTCGTTGCTCCACACGCGCACGCCAATGATTTTGCGGAAGATGTACTCCATGTCCTCCGCGGTGTCGTCGCGGGCGAAGCCGACGAGAACGGCCAGTCCTTTTTGGATGGAGCCGACCACTTCGCCCTCCGACGTCACAGAGCCGCTGAGTACGCGTTGGATGACGGCCTTCATTGTTGTTAAAAAAAAAAGGCGAACAGGTTTTGGTGTTCTGTGCGGAGGTGTTAAGCGACGAGGTCACACTAAGAGTGAGGCAAGACTTGATTCGCTGCGCCCCGCAAGACGAGGGAAAAACAGGGGGGGGGGGTAAGCAGAAGTGCGATGGTGCGAAGGGCTTTCAGAAACAGAAAGTAGCGCTGAAAATCGCGGGTCCGATACGAAAAACCAATGAGTATGAATGGAGAAGAGAAAGGGGAGTTTTGCCCGTTTTTGTTTTCGGAAGGTTTGTAAGTGAATTGCAGGTAAAATGAAACAAATTGAGAAAGAGAACTTAGACGTAAAGGAATGCGAAAACCAAAAACAACCAACTATTTTGAGGTTCTGCATACCTTATTCTCCGTGGAAAGTGCGTCACAGCGTTTGTTGGTCCTTCCGTTTGGGAGACACAGCGCTCAGCAGAGACCTGTTGCGCATTCGGCGCGCAGCGTTCAACTCAGCAACGGCAACGTCGGTGGAAACGTGCATGTCTGAGCGGCGTATGTCGGTCATTGGGGAGTTGCTGAGGAGAGAAAATATGTCGCTCTTTGCCTTCTCCACGCGAGCGCGGTGTGTGCTCACTTCACGTGCGCCGTAGTGCTGAAGCAGATTCAATCGTACTGCAGTGAGGGAGGTGGACGTCGGCAGCGCTGTGTCTTCTTCGGCCCACAAACACACCACAGGACGGACTTCCCTCGGGAAGGCTTCTTCTAGATGACGCGCGGCTGCCGTGACCTCGCGCAGGCCATCCGCGTCAGCGCATAGTTCGCTGTGCTGACGGAGTGCAGCCGCCAGGGACGGCAGCAAGGGCCATGCGGCGGCAACAGCGACCCGATAGTCCTTGTGCGCCACCGTTCCGGTGAGTGAGGCGTGCAGCGACTGGATGATGCCGCTACTGTCATGCCGCTGTGCGCCAATGTCCTGCGCACGCAGACGCTGCAGCTCCAGTAGACACGCAGGAGTGAGGATGACCAAGACAGAGTGCTGCCCGGGGTGCTTCGGTGACTCACGCAGCAACGAATGCAACAGGCGCACGAGGTCTGCTATGCAGTCACTGTTGTTGTTGGAGACGCCGTCGCTGGCCAGCGCAGGACGTTGCGCCATGACGCGCAAGCTGGCAGCCGTCAGTACAAGCACCGCGGGTCTGGCGCCCGAGGCGGACTTGGGCTGCAGCTGCTCTACAAGAGCGTCAGGCGTGAGGGTATGGATAGGGATCTGGGTTGCAGCCGTCACCACGCGGTCCAACGTCGCGCACGCGTGCACAGGATCGGCGGTGTTGCCACACTCGTACAGCAGCGCCATGACGGCCCGCAGCTCGGTTGTGGAGAGGGCGGGGTAGGTGGCGTCCGCCGCCGCGAAGACAGCCACTGAGGACGCAGGTGAGGTGAAGAGGCTCCGAGTTGCACCACACCAAACCCGACCGTCACGTCGTCTGAGGGACATCATTAGGGACCACAAGAGCTGCCGCTGCGGCTTGGCGGAGACACGCAGCCACGAGAGCAGCAGGGCGCCGTGTCCTTCGCGCTGCCGCCCGCCGCCGTCCACGTTTCCCACAGCACTGCCCAAGTTGCAGAAGCGTTGTACAAATGACCACAGCTCGCCGTCCTCGTGTGCCCACGACCCGAGAGGCGTGTGCAAGAACAGAAATACGTGTAGCAAGATGAGGCTGCCACAGACAGCAACGTGTGGGGCAGTTGGCGAAGCATCCGCGGGGACAGCGGCACAGTAGAAATGCAGCGACTGCACCTCGGAGAAGTATCGAGCAAGGCTGCTGAAGAGAGAGGCAGGTAAGTGGTACGATTTGAGCGTCGTCGCGGTGGAGAGAAGGGTGAGGGAGGCGGCCAAGGCGTATGGCAGCAACATTTCCTGGTGCGCGGCGTCGCTCACGTGTGCGAAGAGGCGCAATATTTGCTCCGCCGCGCTGCTGGTCACGACGGACGGTACCGTCAAGCACGCCGGGCCTGGCGCAATGGCAGCAGCGTCTCTTTCAACGGCAATGGAGATGCTGGTGGAGAGGAGCTGGACCATGAGCGAGATGCAGTGGTTTAGCACGTCCCGCTGCGCGGTGGTGCGGTGGCGTGGCGGAACTGCCCGAGCGAGTTGGGTGTACACGAGGAGCCCGGCCTGTTGCAAGCGTTGAGCTTCGGCCGCACTGCAGTCGTCTCGTGCGGCCGCCGTCGCCGCCACGAGCGCGTGCTGGTCGACAAGGTACGTCAGCAGTTCTGTCGCCATCGCCGCCAGTCCAGACCAGCTTGTGCCGCCGCGCAACCCGTCCCATAGTGACAGGGCTTCTTTCACATTGCCGTCGCCCGGGTCGCCGCTACGTAAAGGGTGGTACAGTGCGGCGTGCATGACACTCTTCAGCAGCCGCACAACCGCCTGCTCAAACCGCAGGTCAGCGTCATCGCCTTCAGCAAGGTCCACCGCTTGCACGAATGCGGCGGCACCGCCCCACCATGCTGTGCGCATCCACGCGGGCGTGCGCGGTAGAAGTCTGCCGACGGTCCACCGCTGCGCGCCGTCGCCGCTGCTGCTGCTGCTACCTTGGCCTGTGAGCCGCTGCTGGCGATGCTCAGCGAGGGTGGGGAAGCCCAGAGCGCCGCGTGCGCGGTAGAGAAGGAAAATAAGGCGCGCCACCGTTTCAACATCGCCACGCACTGCGGCCACTTCGGCGCAGTGCACCGCCACCGCCTCGTTGAACAGAGCAACAGATTCAGCGGGCTGCGCCACGGCAGGGTGCGCGTCACCTGTGAGAACAGAAGAGGCGCTGCGCGTGAGGCGTGAGAGGGCGGCGGCCTCCAGCAGCTCCAATGCCGCGACCCTCGCGCCATCGGTCGCGCTGCGCAGCATCGCCCCTGCAATGGCACCAACCACCGCAGATGAAGTCGATAGCAGCCAGTCCCCGTCGGGGTCAACAACACGTGTGCGGGGTGTCGAGGAGCCGTCGCGCCGCTCGATTCGCTCCGTCACCGCCAACTTCAACAGCGCCGCCGGCTGCACACTCGCGGCGGAGACTGCGTCCACTTCCATGAACGTATCAGAGAGACCCAACAGCTCAACAAGCCAGTGTAGGGCGTCATCGCCCTCCACGACACAGTTCATAGCGTGTGCGATGGCGTTCGCCTTGAGAACACGCACCTGGTGAGAGGTGACATCCCACGGCCCTGGGAGGTGCGGGTGCGGCGCCTTGTTGAGCAGATCCACCAACACCTCTGCCACGCGGCGTGCCTCTCTAGACAGGTTGGGTGCGGTGCGCATGTACCCTAGGAGCTCCACAAATTGATGCGGAGCGGCTCGTGCGTGGCCTCCGCTGCCATCGCCGCTGTCGCACGGCCGGTACACCGAGTAGCACTTTGGGGACTCCACGGTCAGGCACAGCGCTGCTGCCTCCCTGAGGGCGACTCGCGACGGCGCTGGTGAAGTTCCGGCACTGGTACGCAATGCAAGCACGTCGGTCCACGATGGAATCGTTGAGGTCCCCGCTGCAGGGTGTGCCGGTGTTGCTAGGCGCGCACTTTGTTTGCGGCACGTCGCGGCGCGTCGATGCAATGGGGTTGTTGTCAGCGGCGGTGGAACAGTGGAGGGGCGGTGACGGGAGGAAGTATGTGTGCCTCGACGTTGCGCCTCACACGCAAAGAGAATACTAGAGAGAGGTCGGGGTCTCGGGAACGTGTTCGTTGCGGTGGAGAGGCGCCAGCACTTCAAGACGGCCTTGACGCGCATGTTTATGTGCGACAAAGAAAGCAAACGGCGAATAGTAGTGAAAAGACCTCCTCACTGCTCTAACGGTGTACTAACAGAAAAGGGAAAAACACATTGGAAGCGAATAGACTACTAGTGATGACTAGTGAGTGACTTCAACTTCTTTGCATGTAACAGCACGACTATTTATGAAGTTGGTAATGTACGCAGAGGTTGAGGGGAAGAACTGAAAAAAAAAAAGAGGGTTCGTGGAAGGTGGGTGGGTGGGGGAATAGATCATCTTTATCAACCGCAGGATGCAAATCAGCTAACCAAAATCTGAACACAGCAAGTTTGGGTAAGATCACCAAAGGGCTGCTGCGTGAGCGCCTGGGTTGACGGACGCAGAACATTTGAATTAGAGCTGCAGTTTTTCCTATTCTATTACTGCTTTGACTTTTTTTGTGTGTGCAGATGGACTTACAAGTAGCGTGCACGACGAGAAAAAAAAATCCTTGTGCAGATCACGAAACGATATAACTTTCATATCTGAAGAAAAGGTTGTGAGTCTATAACAGTGTAATGAAGGTGCGGGAACGGAGACAAAAACAGGCTGATTTGTGGCTACCCCTGGCTGCACGATAGGGATTCATGGCTGTGAGTAAGCTTATCTGTTAAGGAGCTTAATTTATAGTCATCTTACCTTATTTATAGCAGAGAGTGAAGAAGTGCATATACACGTGTTCGATGGAAGAGGATGATGCAGTAAACGTATTCTGGCTTACCACGTCAAGCTCACAGGACAACACAAGGAAACAAGGCTTTTTATAGCCCAGTTGATGTATTCACGTGTCCGCGTATTGCTTTCATAGCCTTTTGCACCTCTCCGAGAAAAAGGGATGCGCATCATAACTTCGACAAGCAGTTCACCCATTCAGGGTCGATCTCGGCTTCATGCTATTTGTGAAAAGCTGATCGCAAGCTCATTCAACTCCAGTGCCTGCCACACCATGCTGTGACAGCCCTCTTCCTTTGCCTGCTGCACCGTGCCGACCACGTGCGATGCAGGATCGACTTCCTGCAACTCGGCCACGAGGACGCTCCAGAAGGGGCACTCGCCGAAGCCGAGCTCCCTCATCTCCACGGACACGTTGCCGAACTCAGGGTTTTCTTTTTTGTGGACAGCCGGCTCCATGGTCAAGTGGTACACCCGCTGGAAATTCTCGTGCTGCGCACAACGGGTGGTAATGACATTAGACCATATGGTTGCTAGAGAAAAACAACAAGGAAGAGCTGTACAGCGAGGAGGTGCGGCTCTCATTGATATGCAGAAGAATAGACTTGAGATGTTTGCGATCAGTGCTCGAATGAACAAGAGGAAATGTATTTTGCTTTTGTCTTCATCACAGTAAGAGACCGCTAAGTGTATAACAGTAGTAAACGAAGAGCATTGACAAAGCTCGGAAAACAGAAGCGGAAGTAGAAAGAACTGGTGCCTCTGCCACACATGGAGAGGACATCGGTGCCGATGAGGAAATGATGTGGGTGTGCCGTGATCAATAACGATATCCATAATTTCCAAACAAACACGGTACAAGAAGCGATGTCTCGTTCATGCTTGTACACCTACGCAGAGTTCGAAACCAAAATTAGCGCTTGTTGAAGAATCATGCTTCTCTTTTGACGTTAAGTGCAGGGTACACGGAAAGGATGGTTTGCCCATTTTTTATGGTGTTAACAGCCTTCACAATCCTCACCTTGGAGAAGAGTGCAACAACAGTATTAAGCAAGGGAGACGTTACTGTGCGTTAATGCTGAAGTGAAGAGTTAAGTGTGTGGGTTCTATCCGGTGGAGACGAAACAACAACAACAATGACGGTCGAGCGTTAGAACTGTGAGTATTTTGTGTAAGTACAGAGGATTATTATTATTATTATTGTCGGCTTGACCACGGCCTGCAGTATTTTTTTTTTGACAACGATGGCGAACGGGAGGCGTGCTTGGTCGACTTTGCCCTTAGAAGACTGTTGCACCGTAAGAAGCAGCAACGGCAAGTCAAAGAAAAAGCAGAACAGCTCAAGAAAAAGTACATCTATGCTTTGCGGTTGGCTCTTCACACACACGTAATAGCACGTGTATGCGTTTAAAATCTGTTTTTTACCTCACCCTCGGTGTAAGCAGTGACGCAACCCATGGTGTGACCCGTGTTATGGACAGTGGTAACCAAGGGAGCTTAGGGTCTCGAAAATGCACACTGTCAAGCGATCCAAAAGCCTTTTTTAGGCGCTGACAAAGTGAGAACGTAAAAAGCGAGAGAGAGAGAGAGAGCAGGTTGTATTGCCACACAGGTAGAGCCTATTTCGAAAAATACTAAAGAAGAAGAAAAGACGGCGGCTTAGAGGAGAGAAGGAAATTCTAAATTTCGACCTAAAAGAACAACAGCAACAACGAAACGGAGAGACGCTTCGGTGTTGAAAGGGCTGAAAAGTTCTACTTCACCACATCGGATGCGTTGGTCACGGTTTAAATTTCTACTTGTTGCACCTTCGACATGAACAAAAAAAAAAAAAACGGAAAGAGTGATTCGCTTCGACATGACGGTCGTCAAACGGGAAACGCCGTCCACGGAAAAACGAAAACAAAAAGAGCAAGAAGAGAAAGAAACCAGCTACGTGCACTCACACCAAACTAAACTGATTTTTTTTCTCGTTCTTTCGCCATACTATTTGCCAAGAGAACGGTAAGCACAAGGGAAGGTGAGAACGATCATTGCGTGTTTTATGAAAGAAGATAAAGGAAAAGGAAAAACAGGAAACATAGACCGAAGAAGTTTTCACGCCGTACCTGCCGTCGCTCCCAGTAGCTCTGTATTTCCTCTGGTAACGAATTAGCTGATATTGCCGGTTTCCCTCGCTAGCGTAAGATATTGCTGTTTATCGAACAACTACGTTTTACTCTGTCAAGAGCAAGTCGATAGAAACGAATGGGACTTGAATACAAACACCATCAGCAGCGGGTAAGCATGACGATTAGGGCCATCCGAACAAGACAGCCAAATAGATTTAGCGGGAGGAAAAGAAATCGAAAAAAAAGGCTTTGGATAAATGGAAAACAGGGTGTAATGAGTGTGTGTGTGTGTGGGGGGGGGGGAGCAACGTTGTCGAGACATTGGGGTAGTTTTTCTTTTCTTTAACTGCTAAATAAAAACTTCAGTGGGCTGGCTCGTCAGACGTGCTAGGCTGCGTCTTGACAAAGTGCATCTCCTTCGCAGGCTTCACAAGGCGGCACTTGTTCACAAAGCGGCTATAGCGAATATGCACAATGGAGACTAGGACAGCGGCGAAGGCGGCAGTGTACATGACAACAACAATGGGGATTTGAACACAAGCGCTGGTCGTGCAGCCCTGCGCCACCGTGTGGTTCATCTTCTCGCGCTCGTGGTCGACGGTCAGACCGAATAGGAAGCGGTTGAAGCAGATCACGTCAATAATGTTGGTGCAGAAGCTCATATTGTACAGAATACCGTGGTGGGAAGCGAAGATGGAGGGGAAGGTCAGCGCGCGCACGCCGTTGAGGACGCCCTCCTCGAAGTAGACCAATATGTAGGGGAAGAGCAGGGCGTCGCCGGGTAGCACGAGAATCAGAATACCTGCGATGGTGGCGATGATCGGCAGAACAGACAGGACAATCGTGACGAGGATCGTGCGCTTCTCGGGATCTTGATGCGGCACGTAAGCCTCAAAGAGCCCCATCGCAGTGCGGCCCACAGCGCTCTCGACGCCGATGAAGACGGTGTAGGGAGAGCTGAGTTCGGCCGTGCAGGGGCGACCGGTACGGGGAACGTAGATGGTCCTACTGTTGTACATAACAATGATGCCGAAGGCGCCCTGGCAGACAAAAGTGATGAGCAGCAGCCAAATATCGAGGCGGCTCAGCATCTCCCATATCGTGCCACCGCAGCGCCGGTCCTGCGGACCCTCCTCGCCGCCAACCTTCACCTGGGGCTTACCGCCCTCAGCCCCGCGCACCATGTCAGCGTGGACGAACGCCATGTCGTCGAAGCCGTCGCCCGACTCCGCGTACTTATTCACGCCACCCAGCCAGGGGATGGGCATCGCCGTGACCCAGAAGGCTTGACAGAGGATTACCGTGATGATGCCAACCACCACCTTGCCGCCACTCGACACCTATGTGTAGGCTAGCACGGGAGCTGTGATGGTAAAGAAGATGACGAGACACGCCGCGACGACGTGGCCGTAGGCCATACGACGAATCGGCACAAACTTCTCGGCGTAGACCGGCTGGAGGGAGGCGAGAGCGGCCAGTTCCTCTTCCGTCTTTCTGCGCTCGTGCCACCCCGTTGAGGAAATAGGGTGGCAGGGTGATGAGGAAGCTCGTCACGAAGGCGACAGCCACCACGAGGGCCATGATAAAGTAGATGCATCTGCTGATGTGGCAGAGAAAACGCCGCGACTGATGGGGGCGAGAACGGAACGGCCAAGACTGTTCACCACCCTGGCAAGGCCGATCACCGGACCAGGGTTGCGCGAGAAAAGCTCGACGAGAGTTATGATCGACGCCGCAGCGGAGAGGCCGCTGCAGGTGCTCGTGAAGGCGTAGAAGACGGAGATGGTGGCCGTGCTGCCCCTGATCTTGCCGTTGAAGACGAAGCCGAGGCAGCCGATAAAGCCCGACACACCGGCGATGATCAGCAGCGACAGAGGACCCGTGTAGTCGTACAGGATGCCGCACGGGATGACGAAGTAGCAGAACACCACACTGACTGCGCTGATGGTGGAAAAGTTGCCGTCGGAAAAGGAGTAGCGGGGTTGGAGCTGATGGCTTAATAGTCCGAAGGCGAATACCAACGAGACACGGATACTTCAGAAGAATGCACAGCACAAGGCACGGAAACGTTTCATCTCATCAGTCACGTGCAGCCCGCGCACCGAACGGTTGGCGACGTACTTTGTCTCGTTGTATGTGTGGGCAGTACCTTTGAGCATGTTTACCCCGATTTGTACTTCCCTGTGTTTTCACTGAATAACGGATAGAGCGAAGAGGTGAACACGCTCACGTAAATGCCAGAAAAGAGAGCTTTTTTCTTTTTTGAACAAGTACATCACTTCAGCGTTAAAAGAAAGGAGATCAGAACGTAGGGAAAGGTTGTAGTGGGGAGGGTTTTTGCCTTTGCGTGTGGTAACACAAACACGGGTTTACTCAACGCAATACAACTAAATTGACAAGGCCAGCATGACGAGGGTGTTCTTGCAAAAGGAAGATAGGTGGGGGTGGGGGTGAGAAGAAAGACGGATGAAAGCGAGGGTCTAATAACAAATAATAAAGTAAATGTATTTGTTGCGAGGGTAATTGGCTCTGTGTTTGATGTCAGTGTCGACAGCTCCCAAACTCAAAAGTGCCTGTGGAATAAAAAGAAAAGTGAAAGGATAAAATGACAGCGATGGCAGTATAATTGTGAGCAACGCTAACAAGACTTGTAAAAGTAACCCACATTGAGTTATGCGAGTTGGCAGATAAAAGTCGTTGTATAAAGCGGTAGCAGTAGCACTCCGACAACAAAGGAACGACAAAAACACAGCTTTTTACTCACGCTGCTCGGAAGTAATTACGGACCCTGCGGTCCTGCGCAACCACATCGTTCCAGCCAGGCGACGCGTCGCCGGCGGAGCGGAGCATCACCACCCGCTCTGGGAACATCGAGACGCGCACAACCTCAGCCGCTGCAGGATCTGCTGTCTCGCTGGCCGTTGCCTGCTTTGCGCTCAGAGTCACTCGTTGACCGGTGGTCAAGGGTGCGGCAGCGGCAGGCGGCGGTGGGGTTGGGGCAGACATGGCTCAGGAGCACAAAGGAGGCTATGGCTCGTAGAAGTCTTAACTGTAAGCAGCCGAAAGCCTCAAGCAGAGAAACAGAAAAGAGCTGATTATGTAGTCACGAAACTATTGTCGCAGATTTCATAAATACAATGCTTAACTACTTTTTAAGAGTCAAGTATACATGTGGGAAATGAATGCAAACAATCTTTGAGAGTGACCTGGAAAGGGAGAAGGGGTGAGAGTGATTGGTGAGGGTGAAAAAAAAAAAATAGATTACTTGTAACACGAAGTGCTTTTCATAATATTAGGTTAATTGCTTACCGTAAGTGAAAAGCAGTGCGCTCACGAACAGAGGTCACGGAAAACTAACACATCGTTTTTCTCAAAGTGTCTCTAAAGTGATTTACATTTTCCCAATTCACACTTTGTTGTTGTGTGGTTGTTGTTTACAGCCGCCTCCAAAAGGACAGGGCGTAGGCAGTGCTGTTCAAAATATGTTCCTCATAGTTAGAAAAAGGAAAAAGAAAGAGAAAACCGTGAGAAGGGAAACGGAACGCCTGTTGGCCAGGTTCTCCGTGGTTTGTTTTACGCGCATCACAGATGTCGCGTTAGGTGGTCGCATTTCGAGCAAATATCTTCTCTTTTCTTTTTCTTTTTCTGAGTGGTAACAAACGAAAGACTGCTTCGGAGGTCTCATGACTATATCATTCAGTTCTACAGCAGAAGTTCTCGGACGCACCTCGGAATCAACCAAAGATCTACTGCATGTCTCGGTGGGTTTCACTTATTTTAGACTATTGACACTGCAATTGTCTTAAATATCGGCTTCATCGTCGTCGTAAGCATCCCAGTCGGCTTCCATGCTGCACAGCGTGCAACCGGCGGCGCTGGCGGTGCGGCAGCATTGGCAGCCCTTCTCGCCCTCACACCGCATGTCGCCCGAGTTCACGAAACAGATGCCGCTCGCCATGCTGACATTGCATACATACGGGAAGCCGCGACTTTGGCAGTAGTTGCAGTCTATGCCCGCTTTCGCACTCGTGGCTTCGGCACCAGACGAAGAGAGAAGCAGAAGGCAGGCGAGGAGGAGAAAGAGAAAAGCAAGTACGCTGGCGCGCGTTCCACGACGGGCTGACCTCATAATGCTGGCGAGGTGATAGGGAGAAATCAAATGAAAATAAAAATAATCGAAGGCTGTGCTACTTTTCAGTTTGCAATTAATCTGACGAGGTGTGTGCATGTCGTACATATGCGAGCAAACGAGTAGAGGATTGAAATGGAGCAACCACAGTAATTATTAGAACCAACAAGCGAGAGGTGATGAGAGAGGTATAGGAGCAAAAGAACAATAAGAAGTAAAACAAGGCTAGCAGTAGCATTGAAGAGCTTATTGGGCTTTTTAAACATAGCTCCTTCAGGTACTGCGGAAATATTCGTGGTCGAACGCAATCAAATCTCTCTTCATATGCCTAAAGATAACGTCTTTTTAAACCTAACGAGAGAAATTACTGAGTAACTCAAACAGCACCTTTTAATGCCAATCTACGTTCTTTTCCTAACCCTTTGGTTTACAAGGCGGGAACAAGAAAGAGATGAAGAGAGCTGTCTACTTGCGTTGTTAAATGCGGACAGTTTGGTAGGAAACAAGAAAAGAGCGTATGTGTCAAAAAGACAACAATCGTAGTCGACAGCAGCGCTTCTCCCACAGGCGGCGTGCAAGGAAATGAAAGGAGATGCGAGTAAAAAGACACACAATGAACGATTCCATCGCTTTCACCTGTGCTGAAGGAAAAGTGCAGAGCACCAGACGAAAGAGAGAGAAAAAATAAGCTGTCATTTCCTCTCGCTCACGAATGTAGAGCTTCCGTTGTGGGTAAAGAGCTTTTAGAAGAAGCAAGGTGTGGACTTGGGCTTCACGTTACATCGAGTGCGTTGTCTGTCACATTAAACGCAATCGCGAGTGGAAAATTTGCGTATGCACACACGACACGTTTGCTTTGTTTACAATGCTGTCACACTCTTTCGCCTGACGAAGCGATAAATCAACGATGGACTGGGTGTACCAGAAGGAGAAAAAAAGAGGCAATGAAAAAGTGCGCCGCTGGAGGATGAGTATACAACTGATAAGCATGCACACACGGAGATCGTGCCACAGCTGGCACGCAACCATGTGGTCAGACAAAAAGAAGAACAGCAAACGCCAAACTCAATTTACTTTGCTGTCTCTAAACGCAAAGCCAGAAGGAGCAGAAAACAAAAAGGGGTGGATTAAGACACTAGTTCCCATTTTTTTTTTGGATTTCCTTCCGACTCATTTCTGTTTTATGGGGAATTGACGCCGGTCTCATACGCCTGACGCTCCAGTTGCGAGGCGGCGATCTGCACTGCATCCGCGAGCCCGCCAGGTGCGGCTAACAAGGTGCGTAAGGCAGCACTGCATTTTTCGTTAAAGCGGCGGACGGCGGCGCGTTGCAAAATGACAATTTCGCGTTGCACTGCCGGGTCTTCACTGCGGCCCAGGGTGTTCACAATAACGTCTATCTCTGCCTGCACGTCGTCGCCGTACAGCAGCTCCGCAAAGGCCTCCTCGTCGCGGTTGAAGACCACTTCCCGCAGCAGATCGAGATGCTCGTCGCTGAGACTCTCGGCGAGCTGGGTGTTGTACTGGCAGAGGTCAGCGGTGCTGTCGAAGGTGTTGCCGTCCAAAAAGGACACGAATGAGAAGATCGGGTAATCGAAGCCGTCCTTGCGTGAGCTGTTGAGGGTGTCGTGCAGCGCCGCCACTGCTGCCGGCGCGGGGGCCGGGGTTGGGGCAGCGGCAGGTTCGGGAGGCCGACAGCTACCCGCCACTTCTTCTGCCCTCTCGCTCGGGGCGGTGCTCGCGGAGGCCGATGGCGCGTGGGCGCTGCGCGTTCTGGACCGCTGCGGCTTCTCCTGCGATGCCGCTGGGGAGCTAGCGGCACGAAGGTGTCGGTGGCTGTTCACCGCCTTCGCCAGCTCCGCCAGCGCTGGGGCGCCGGCTGCCGACCCGTTGGATTCACCGTGCGAGCTGTGCGTCCGCCGGTGCGACCCACGCGATGAGTTACGGTGGCGGTGGCAGGTGCTCTTATCTATTTCATTGGCGCTGTGGCGTTCTTTGCGGACCCGCTCCGCCTCTTGCTGGCGAATAGTTTCTGCCTGCTCCTCCGCCTCGGCTTCTCGTTTTGCCTGCAATTCGCGCTCGCGGTCCTTCTCCACCTCCTCCTTCATGTTCTTGATCCAGTGCCGCGTGGAGTTGATGCGCTGCATAATCCTCTCACCACGTGGATCGGGCTGGACGATCGGGGGGCCCACCTCGCGGGGGCGGCGCGGAGACGGCTGAAGCCAGCTGCTCGACGAGCCCGGACGGATTGAGTTCACACTAATTACTTCGATGTAGGAGCCGGAGCTGCGGTGTGCGTTGAGGTTGCCGCTACCGTTGGGCCGCACGTATGTCGAACCCGCCGCTGGCGGGGTGGAGGTTTTCGTTGTATCTGTCGGCGGCCACGCCGGGTCACGCGGGGCCACCGACGAGTCCTGCGACACCTGGCCGTGCCGCGAGGCGTTGCGGGTACGGCGGCTGTCATCTTCGCTCTTCGCCGACGCGGCGCTAGCGGTGTCGCGTCGCGACTGGTGGCGGCGGCGACGCTCTGAGTCCGGTCGGAGGGAAGGTCGATCGCTGTGGCTGCGGTGCGCGCTCTCGTGGCGATGCGACGAGGCGGGGCGCCTTTTTCCCGACTCCCCGTCTACCGCGCTGCTGTGGTACCGGGCCTGGCGGGGAGAGCCGCGTTCCTTATTGTCCTCCACTAGGGGTGGGCTACGGTAGCGCAGGGTGTCCTGTCGGTGTGTCACCTCCGGTGCCGGGGCTGCGCGGGCGGACTGCGTCTCGCGGTGGTGGCGGGGACTGCTGTGTGGGCTGCGCGTGTGCGGCTCCGCCGTGGCGCGGTGGTGTGCGTGGTGGTGCGATGACTCCGCGCGCCGCTCCGGCCGAATCGGCGAACCGGTCTGGCGGTGCGCGCGGCGCGGGCTCATCTTGGTGGGCGAGATGTGCTGCCGCGGACTGCGCACAACGCCGTCCTCCGTCTCAATGCGACTGTCGTGGCGGCTGCTGCGCCGCGGCGACGCCCGTGCCGAGCGGCGTGGCGACATTTGTTTCTCCTCCACCACCACGAGGGCGGTGCTGGGGGCCGGGCCTATTGGCGTGGAGTGTCGGGAGCCGCGGTGGGTATGCGGGGTGGTCGGGCGCCGCGCACTCGTCGGCTCCACCTCACGGCGGTGGTAGACATTTGCCTCGACGTCGCGGTGGGTCACGAGGGAGTGGGAGGTCGAGGGGGTGCGACGGTGCGGCGGCTGCGTGCTCTGTCGACGCAAAGGCGGCACGCCATCCTCGAGGGTGTAGTCCTCCGGGCGGAAGCGGAGCGACTCCTGCAGGGCGGCGTCATGGTACTTACGGGAGGACCTGCGGCCGCTACTGCTGCGGTGGCGGTGCGCGCTGGGCCGCGACAGCTGCCCTTCTACGTGGCGAGAGTAGTTGTCGTCGCGGTTGTGGCGCCGCGCGGGTGACGGCTGGTCGTGATGGCGCGAGCTCGTGCGGACTCCAGACATTGCTCTCACGTACTCTGTTTAGTTATGCTTAGCTTAATTTTGGAATGGTTGAAGATTTGGGAGGCCCTTTTCTGAACAAAGAAACAGAACAGAGGAGGGGAGGTTCACGTTGTCTTCGTGTAACGCGAGTGCCTGTCACGCAACGAGGGATGGGTACGATGCCAAGGTGCTTGGTCCCCAGAATCTAATAAACAGTAAACTACAACGGCGAAAACAGAATTTACGGGAAAGTAACAGTAAGAGAAGTTGAGCTGTCTTTCAGTCAAATCTCCTTTCTACAGCAATACAACTATGTTAAGAAAAAACAACTTTAGCTGCAAGAGGGAAAAAAAACAGGATTCAACCGACAGCAAAGAGCTTGAAACGATGGCAGCCCAGGTGGGAAAAAAGGCGGTAAAAAAAAAAAACGATGAGCGATGAGTGAGATGGGGGGGGGGAAGCGACGAACATGCAGTTTGTCGCTGGTTCAACAGAGTAACCCAAGGAAGCCTATGGACAGCGCAGTTGCGTTCTTCGTGAAAAGCGGCGGGGAGACACTATGGGTAGAGCTTTGCGCTGCTGGTGGTGGCACACACACACACACACACACACGCACAGAAATCGAGAAGGAATGAACACAGATGCGCTCTTCTGCCAATCCAATAAAAAGCTAACCGGCGGAGATACGTAGGAGGAGAACAAAGCAGTTGGGCGTAGTACTCTCCGCGCAAGACACGTTCGTTCCAAGGAAATGCAATGAAACTCTTCTACGTGCAGAGATTGTTACTGGGGTAAAAAAGAAACGTAGGCTTGGGGGAGAAGGGGAGGAAAGAGAGGTGCATACGTGAAGGAGGAGCGTCACACGTTGCTTGGTGCCGTAAATTGCTGGCACAGGGTCTCTTGACGTCACGGCCTCAAGGGTGCCACTTTAAAGCGACTGCGTACTTCAATCGCACACTGCCTTCAACAAACTTCAGAGCACTCAGAACGTGACTTCCGTTCTTTTTTTTTTTGCTGAATCAGTTGAATAAACAGATAAGCAGAATAGCAGAAACGTGGAGAAAAAAAAGGAAAAAAAAGGAGGAGCAGAACAAATTAAGAAGCCTTAAGCGCTCCCACATATTACACTGCTCCCGTGA
Organism: Crithidia expoeki; assembly: GCA_900240875.1. Classification (NCBI taxonomy): domain Eukaryota; phylum Euglenozoa; class Kinetoplastea; order Trypanosomatida; family Trypanosomatidae; genus Crithidia; species Crithidia expoeki. Next base: position 646,034 of record OESE01000222.1, read on the forward strand.
ATCGTAAGCGCGAGTCTTCAAGGACCCTTAGTTTGAGATAAAGGACTCAATGAAGTACAGCGGGCTCTCATACGCTCTGCACGCAAGTTGCAGCTCACATTTGATGTTAGCACGTTCCATCCAATCCACTTCCTGCATCATTTTCTCCAGTGTACAGCGAATCAGCGCTGCCTCTGCGCTCGTGTAGGTTGCAGCAGACGTCCTTTCCTCACTCAGGGCATTTTGTATCGTCGCTCGCACGCGGTGGAGCACTTGTCGATCGTCATTCGTGAGTGAAATACCAGCTGAGGTCGGCAGAGCAGGACGAGAAGCGGCAACGTCGGGGAGCTTGTTGTTTTGCGAGATGCCAGAGTTAAAAACACGCGAGGGACGCACACCGATAAAGTGGAATGGAAGAAGTTCTGCTGCAGGGAAGCTGCCAACCTGGCGCGCACGCTTGCCAAGGAGCCCCAGGGCTGTCAATGTGATGCACAAGCCGTGCGGGTCACCGTCCACGAGCACATGCAGCTCAAGCGACGGCCACGCGGCGTGGACGCGTCGCAGCCACTCCCGCGCCGCCACGCAGGGGTAGCCCTTCGTACAGAGGAATGAAAACGAGCGACTCCACCGCTGAGGATTCTTTGCTGCACACTGCAGTACACTGTGGTAGATGCTCTCCTTCTCAATCAGCACCAACGCAGAGGCAGGAGGCGCTAGCGGAGGTGACACCGGTGCGAGTGGGCGGTAGCACTTCGTCAAGCGTGTCGCGAGGGAGTAGGTTAACGAAACACCTGTCGTTCCACAAGAGGGGAGATCAATAATTTCGGGTGGGCAACTCAGCTCCATCATCAGTGCGCCGGCCAGTGTGCTCTTGCCTGCTGCCGTAACGCCAACAGACTCACGCGTGTACGGAGGTTGAATCATTGCATGTGCATCTGTGTCGTCCGTCCCTAGTAACCGACGCAGTTGAACGAGCACGTACTGCGGTTTGCAGAAGACGTGATTCAACTTGGAGTTGTCCAGTGTGATATGACAATTCTTTAAAGTTCTGCAAAGACGGGCCACGTCAAGCCATCGGCAGAATCGTTCGATACTTGCGTGAGCTAATCGCTGGTGCCCAAACAAGGTAGGGTTGCGATAGTAGAGATCGCGTTCCGTGCACACGGCAGGTGGCACAGAGCCGGCGTGTACACCGCCTTTACTGCTGCAAACGACGCTGAGAGCAAAGAACGCTTGTGCAATACTCAACAGCTGCGAAGGCCTGTACCTTTCTGAGGTTGCTGTTCTCGACGCATTTCCCTTTACTGTTATGTGACGAAGAAGAATCAGCACAACCGTTTCCACTTCCCCCTCCATCTGAAACAGATGGTATTGGGGGGCTCTATCTTTGTCATTGTGCGTTTGGTTACGCACGGAACCCATCATTACGTGGCTCAGCTGACAAGGATTTAGCTTTGCAGGGTCGGCTTGCGTTTTTTTTGTTAAGAATATGAGTTGCTGCTGTCTTTTTCTTTCTTTGGTACATTGGAAAGCGGGCCGGAGCCCAAGGGAACAAAGGGAGAACAAAGCGCGAGAGGGGAAGTGAAATTGATAGAGAGCTCTAAGTTGTCAAATAATATCGCGAAGGCAAGCATGCTGCTTTGAATGAAGAACCGGGAAACCTCATCAATTTCATTAAAAAAAAAAAGAACGCGAGTGTGTAACAACTTTAGTTGGTGATTAGCCTGTTCCGACACTTCGGATGCCCTTAGTAAGCCTGGTCTTCAGGCGTGCACTTTTCTGCCGGTTTCAACTTTGTTTCGTGGAGTCTGAAAGGGAGCTACATAAGTAGAATGCAAGTGTGCGATTTACATCGTTGTTTTCGAGAAGAAAAAAACCAAAAACAGGAACTACAAGCCACCTTCTTCGGCAACATAACAGATAACTGCTGTTAAGGAAAGGTATAACACACACACACATCAAAAGTGCGAAAATTACATGAATCATTAACTTCAAAGCGCATGGTACATGGAGAGAGCGTGTGTGAATTGCGCGTAGGTCATGCGACCGCGCCCCCTCACCTCCACGTCAGTGAACAGCAGCTTCAGCTCGTGGCTCACGTTCGGCACACCAAAGGTGTCGAGGGATTTGAAATCAAGGTAGAACGGGGCAAAGGGGATAGTATCAACTGTTGAGGCATTTGTGTCAGCCGAGGTCGACTCGCTTTTATAAGATGCAGTGTCGGCAGCAATGGCACTATTAGTACTCAATGTTGTGTCGAAGGTGCCGTAATAGTCCCAGAGGCGTCGCCAGTCGGACTCCTTGCGGGCGTGTAGCAACGCATCTCGCACACGTGCAGCATTTAGCTGCGTTTTTATGCGCGGTGGAGGCAAAGGAGGAGCGCCCGGCGCAACATCGTTTCCGTCGTTCTCTCCGCATTCTGTGATTTCGTCGACGGTCTTTCCATCAGTCTTATTAGCGTCTGCAGTAGTGGTGCGAGGGGGACTTGCCGCGTTGTCTACCTTGCCGGCAGCCGCAGCGTGAGAAGTGCTTAGCCAGTGCAGCACCTGCAGCGTGTCACAGTTGCGCGTCCAGTCAAACAGCCGGCGGCAACAGCGAGCAGGCGAGCCAGCAGAGCCACTTCTTTCTTCTTCCTTTGCAACCAACGGGTCGGTAAGCCAGGAGTCCCTTAAGGAGGCCGACGGATCCAACACGCTGGCGACAGCCATCGCGCGCACAAGCGGGTCCGGTATGTACGCGTTGTAGCGGTTACGCGCGTTGCGGCACCAGTGGCTGCGCACGGCGAAGGCAGCCAACGGTCCGGAGGCGGGCACGACGCCGAGAAACGACAGTGGAGATGAGAGCAGCGCCGTTTCTTCCTCACTTTTTTCTAAAGTGAGTTTGTCTGCTTCGCGCAGAAGGGCGTTGAATGACCCGGGAGCGGCACGTTCGCAGTTTCTGCAGCCAATCACGCGCTGCGCGAAGTCCTGCCACGAGAGCGTGCGTGAATCCCACGAAACCTCCCACATCGTAAGAAGCGGGGCAGCAGTTGTCTGATTTTCTGCGTCGTCCCAGTCGTCTGTTTGCGTTGTGGCAGGCGAAGTAGAGTGCAGCGCGTCACGCAGTGCTGCATAGGTGCCGTTGACAACGTATTGACCAGCCCACCCAACAACATCGGAACAAGACCGGCTTGCTTCGTTGCTTTGGCCATGATACGGCAGTATCTCTTCTTCCTCGTTCTCCGCGCAAGACCACGACAGGCGAGTGACTTCGATGCTGGTGGTCAGCTGCATGGATAGGCCGCTGCGTACGTGCCGCCACAAATCGTGTGGCGACCACCGCCACCTCTTTATTGCATCTGCGGCGCTATAGAGACCAGGCGATGCGTCAACGACAGGGTGGGCAATAGGAGTGCTGTTGTCTACGATCGGTCTCTGCTCGGAATATTCCAGCAAGGTGGGCCACGCAACCTCATCACGAAAGATCGTACTGAAGCGTTGCTGATCTTCAGGCGCTACCTCGTTTGTTTCACGAAGCACGCGAGCGACGTCAGTGCAGTCGGTAAAGAAACTTTCAGTGGCGAAGAGGCGATCCAGCAGCTCTGGGGTCGCCTCCTGCTCCTCTTCCTCCGCCGTGACGGCGACAGATACGCCGCGCGCCTGCAAGTGCCGACGTAGTTGTTCTCGCTGCACATCGCTGAGTCGACTGCTTAGGAACAGAAGGGTACCGACGTTGCGATACGGCGGCAGCAGCGATCCCGCGCTTGCGTCTTTCTTGCTTGCAGCGTCCACGTTGTCCCTGTTCGTCGTGTTTACATCCGACAGCAGCATGGGGAGTTCATCACGGTGCTTCACGGCTGCTCTCCACGCCGCCTCGACTGCGCGTTTTCCTTCCGCGTCGCGCTCCTCCTGGCGAACCGAAGAGAGGTTTGTTGGCAAAGATAGAACTGATTCTCGAGGTGGTGCCTTCACAAGTCGAGCAAGCAGGTTGACAACCTCCTCCGCGTCCCAATTTGCGAGGTGAGTCAGGGCACCATCGCTGCGTCCATCACACGTGATTTGGGGATTTGCCAGCCACTCCCGCAGCACCGGCACCACGACAGCGCCACCTGCACGCTCTATAAGCAAACCGCCCAGCACATCTTCCTCAAGCGCTTCTACAGCCGGCCAGCGGAGGTGAAGTCGTGCCAGCAGACCGTGAACGGGACCTTCGCTCATGTCCACCACACTTTCTCCCATCACGGGTGCCGCGTGGAGGCCGAGGGAGGCCCAGGCGGTGTTGACGCGGCCGCGGATGCTCTGCGGCGAGGCCAGTGACGGCTCCGCATTGCCCACCAGACGTTCCACACACTCCTCCCACGAGCTGAACTGGCGAGCGTCCCACGAGACAACGTAGTATGGCAACGGCAGTCGACCAGCGGCTTCGACAATGATGTCGGTCAGGTGTGCCACATGCGCGTTCACGACAAACACGCCGTACTCCTCCAACTCCGCCACGTGCAGGTGCGGCCGCACCCACAGTGCCTTCTTGGCCGCCTTGACGAAGAGCTGAAGCTGTGCGGCGGACATGCCACCCAGCCGCTTCGTCGCCCGTGACGCCGGCAGCACTCGACCGCTGTTCAGGAGTGCCGCCCACGACGACTGAAAGACAGCGGCCACACGGTCACACTCGTCTGGTGTGAGGTGCAGCTGGTGGGGCTCCTGCGTCGCGTAGCTCCAGTCCTCCGGGAAAAGGCACTGCGCCGAGCGCCGCACCTGCGTGGTATCGCCGTGGTTGGCGACGAAGCCCTGTTCGTCGATACGGAGACCGTTGTCGGCGAGGGCATTACGGACAAGTTGGCGCACCGCTGCATTTGCCGCCACCTGCGGCATCAGCGCGAGCACCGCCGAGTTGCGCTTTGTCTCGCTCGCATCGGCCTGCTTAATGGCCCACCACTCATGGATCCTCTCTTGCAAACGCAAAGCGTCCATGCCGACCACTGTGTCCCAGAGGTACCTCGTTTCATCAATTTCACCTGGGAGAGACACCAATGGATCTTGAAGAGCTAGTCCGAGGGCGCGGAGCGGAAACACTGCAACCGCTTCTTTTGCACTGGGACTGTTTGCAGTGCTGCCGCACCACGCACGCACTACCGGGTCCGTGCAGATGGGGAGGCTCAACCAAAGCTGACGCTGCCGCACTGCAGCAAGGCTACTCTCCGAAACGTGCAGAGACAGGCACGGGTCGACAACAGCTGCCGAAGCAGTCGTAGCGACGGCCGCACCGTCAGCCCAGCCGTAGGTGTTCCAGCACGCGCGCAAAGGGCCACGCGGGCCCTGCATGCTTGCGATGATCTGTGTAAGCTGCGCGTACGAGAGGCCTGACTGCCCCAGTGAGTTCCACCGCAGGTACCACACCAACACACCTGATTTGCTCTGCTTAGCGGCAAACTGTTGCTCCGCAACCACGGCGTCACCGTTCAGGAGAAAAAAGCCCTTGCGAGGGTGAAGGCGCTGCACAACGCAGTCGTTGGACAGGACCAGATTGTCGCGCGGGTACAGCCGCTTGGCGCGTGTCCACAGGGCGGCGACGTCGTGGCCGGTGCCTCGGACAAACTCCGCCATCTCCGCCGCGTTGCGCAGAATAATAGATGGATTCCGCAGCGATACGTCGAAGTGCGCCTTCAACTTCACCTGAAAGTCAATGTTGCTCACGATCGTTTCGACTGCAGGGACCTCAATTCCGTAGCGATAGCGGCGGTGGTGCTGGAGGCGGTACAGCATTGTGGCCTCCGCCTCATTGGAGCACTGCACCAGGCGTTCATACACCACGCGTACGCCGCGGGCGTTGAGGTGCTGCTCGACAAAGCGACGCAGCGCATGCGGAGTGACGTTTCTGCTGCCCGCTGGCCGATCCAGTGGATCGAGATAGAGGATGGCGCTATGAAGGCCATCAAGTTCTTCGTTCTGTTCGACATCGTTGGTTGAGAAAGGACAGGCAAAAGAGCAGAGTCGGAACAGATTGACCGCCTGTTGCAGCGCCACATCGCGGTAGTCCTGCAGCTGCTTAACAAGAGACGGGTACCCGTCAAGGTGCGCCGAGGCTGCGTCGTCCTCCTGCTTCGGTGTTTCGGGAATGGCGGGTGGCGGGATAAGTGGCACAGTGTCGGGAATCACGAGCGTGCCGCTATGACACGCACAACCGCGTAGTTGCGCTGCGAGTTCGTGCACATCTTCCTGACCTAGCAAATGAAAAGCTTCAGACATTAGGCCGGTTTCGCACATATACAGCGTCGGGTTCGACAGGAGCAGCGAAAGCAGTGCAGGGTGCACACCGGACTGGATAAGTACCCGCCCGTAAGGGTCGTCCTCAGGACGGCAATCGAGCCAGCGACACCGCTCCGCCAGCGCTGCCAGAGGCGAGTCCGAGGCGTGCAGCACGCATTCGATGGCATCCGGCTGGCCAGGGAGACTGTATCGAATCCAGTTGGCACTGAAGTGACCGCGCAGCGACCCTGGTGCCGCACTCGCTGGGTCGGCGTCGCCCACAACGTCGGTCATGAACGTTGGCCACGTCATCTCTTGTGAGTGCCACTCTACCGCATACCACGCTACGTGGCCCCCGCCGGCATACAGGCGAGCACGGAGGTAGCTGTACAATGGGTTCATCACGTAAAGTCCTTCTTCGGCCATGTAGCCCACAAAAAGTTGTTCGGAGAGCTGGGCCTGGTGTTCAGCTGACAGAGTGTCTAGCCACTTCATGAGATGCACGGCGCCGAATCGCTGCTCCGCCTCGTGCGCGCTCAACACTAGGCCGAGCTGGACGGCAGTGATCCAGTTTTGGTGGAAGTGCATGGCGAAGGCACGCGCCTCGGCGTCAGTGATAGGCACCTGAGCTGCGCTGCGCACGTAGGCGTTCTTATAAAATCCGGCGTGCTGCGTGTCCAGCAGCTGACGCTCTGTAGCAACTTGCAGTGACGTCATGCCGGAAGCCCGGATGTGAACACGGTGTTCCAGCAGGAGCTGGGAGAAATTCTCCAGGACTGGAGGGGTGGTGCTAGATGGATGCAGCCAAATGAAGCCGTGGTGCAGCTGCGCGTCGCGCTGCGCTTGGGTGAAAAGCGGAATCCACTGCGGCGCAGAGGGAAAAGAGAGAAAACAAGAAGAATGCGGCTGGGCGGTTTGGGTTGCCGTTGAGGATAGAGTCTCACGGACCTGCTCAATTATGGAGCCGAAGGAGCAAGCCACGCCGTTACTTCCTGTCAGCTGTTCACGAATGTAGTGTTGAAGCAGCAGCCAGTCCTCCAGCGCCACTTGCGATTGCGTAGGGCAGCCGGACGCACCATGTGGCCACCGCAACAAGTCGATCACGGTGTCGTAGGGTGTCGGCGACAGCAGGCACAGCGGCTCTGCCACTGTTGCGACAGCGACAGGATCGTCTTTGCTGGTTTGTGCATCCTTCTCGACAGCACGGGAGAGCAACAACGTCAGCGACCCATTGGATCCAGCGTTGGATACACCTTCCTTCTCGCTCTCTGCATCACTGCCCGCGTTAACACCGCTGTCGCCGTCATCATCCTTCTCATCCTTTCCAAGGAGTGCGGCGTGCATGCCAGCCCACGATTTTGATGTTGCCGACCAGCGGAGGCGCATCAGATGCACACGGGACGTTTCCACGCTATACCGCTGCTCCAACACCGCAACGTGCCCGTTCACCACCCACACCGCATACTCCGACAGAAAAGCTAACCAGCAGGTGCGGTCCACTCGACGAGGCTGCGCCGCAGTCCAGGCTTCGGCGAAGGTGCTGAGGGTGATCTGAAGCGTGTTACAGGCTGTGGCACCTCCTATCACATTTTCTGCGTTAAGAGGTGGGACAAATTCATCGGCCGCTGCACGTATGCCATCTGCTATCTCGGCGAGAAGGCCGTTTTGCCTTGCTTTCGAAAGACTTGCCCACAGAGCCGCGCCGCTCCTGTGAGCAAGCGCGCTGGCAGCCGCAAGAAGAGAGTTGCCCCCGCCAAAAACGTAAGCAACAGCTTCTGCGCCGTAGAGGTCAGTTTCCTCCACGACGGTAACCCCGTTCTCCTGCAGGATTGCCCATGCGAGGAGAATTGTCTGATTTGACGCCACACGCGGAGGTAGCACCAGCACCGCCTCCGCTGCTTCCGTCGAGAACGGTGAGAGAGGCGGAAATAGGGTCACCCAAGACTGGCCGTGAGCGCGCAACTGACATGTTAGTGCGTCTTCGTCGTACGGTGTGCCCCACCAGAGGTGCCGCGCTCGTAACGCCGCCGCTGGGTCACATAGGATGTGAACTAAGGGAAAAGTGTGACGCACCACATCACCTACGGCAGCATGATAAGCAGCTGCTGCAATTTGCTCCTCTCGCGACACCTGAACAGAGCTTGCTTCTTCTACTTGCTCTTCGCTTGGTTCATCTGTGTGCGTCAGCCCAAACGCTAATTGTTGCAATTTAGAGGGATCGACGCCACTCGCCCCTTCCCACGACAGTTGCCACACTCCGGCTGCAACATCATTTGTGTTTACCTGCTGATTCAGGATGTCGTGGCGGTAAACGCCGTATGCTGCGTTTACAACAAAGAATGTGTCAGGCGTGAGGCTGTAGGGCCGACAAGGTCCTTTTTGCTGTTGTTGTTGTGATCAACTGGGGAAAAGAGTTCATTTAAAGACGTCTTCGGGTAGTTCAGCGAGATTAGCATTTGCCGCGCCACTGTTGTGATCGATAGGGAAGGCGAGAATTCACGGGTTGATTTTTTTTCCGAAAGGCAGTGCTTTAGCAGCGACTGCGCGTACTCCGCACCCAGCAGCTGCTGGGCGAGAGAGACACTCCAAATTCTGCCTTCGTCCATTGCCTGCTGCCATGATACCCCGTACGCTGCTTCAAAATCCGCGGTAGTGTCAGCTTCATAGACAGCGAGTCGTCTTAGTGCCTCCTGGTCGAGAGCGTAGCGCGCAAGAGCACCAAAGTGCAGGTCAAGCTTGGCGTGTAATTCTTCCACAAAAACATGGTGAACGGCACCTACATAAATCTCTTGTTTCTCCAAACGCTGCTGCATGCGGCTGGTCAAGTCAGTGTGTGCTCCGAGTCGCGGGTGCAGGAATACAACTGCACGCGTGCGCTTCACGTCCGCTGCCGCTGCCGCTGCAGTCGCTGCAAATGTTCGAAAGTCCAAGTAGCCGTTTTCCCAGTCATAAAGCCCAGGCGCACCGTCGACGGCGTCGCTATGTTTAGGGGTCTCTTCACTGCGCCGGACATCGTTCCAGAGTTTAGCCACGGCCACTGCCGCCTCGACTGGACTTTTGCCGTCCACCAGGTCAAACACCGTGGTGAAGTGCCCGTGGTCGTGCACCGTGGGATTCCGCAGGAGCATTTCGAGCCAGCTAGGAGGAACACCACGTTGCAGCACAACTGATGCAAACGCGTCCCGATCCAGCGGCGTGTGCATCCACGCAACACGGTACGCTAATGTCTCCAGCGGGTTTGTCAAGATGCGTACCTCGTCGGCGGAAGAAAAAAGCCCCTCAACGGTGCGAAACAGTTGCTGCCGCTGCTGCGCTGATGCCGGGCCTGAGAGCGAGGCAGAGCACCACCAAAAGCTGTCGTGGTCATCACTGGCTTGAAAGAAACGGCTGTGCTGCGCCGGGTACACCCCGTTCACCACGTAAAGTGCAGCAGTTCCTCGGGAAGTACCGCCGCTGTTGCTGCTACTACTATAGGCTCCGTCAATTCTGGTGATGGTGAGGTGTGTGGGAAGCTTAAGGACGTTGTTTGCCGCTGTGTCGGTGGCGGCAATAAGGCACTGCTCTTCCAACTCGACTACTGTCATCCCGCTCAGCCTCAAAACGTCATAGGCGGTCTGCAGGCGCTTCTCCGCGACGACGGCATCCCATAACTCACCGTAATGGCTGTAAAACAGCGATTTGAGATCATCCTCCGCAGCGCAAAAGGATATGTCGCTGTTCGCAGTGTTTAAAGGATGTGGCAGCACCTGCTGGGAAGGGGACATGGCCCAGTAATGTGCACTACCAATGAGGACGGCGAGCTGTCTGGGATGAAGCTCCAAGGCGTCACGTACTACGAATGACTCTGCCTTTAGCTGGGCTCCTCCGTGAGTCAGACACCGACGCACTTGCTGCAACGTGGATGCGGTGCAGCTATGCGGTGACACGATTACAAAGATCGATTCCATTTGACTGCGTAGTTTTCGTTTTGTTTACACGCAAGTTGGAGAAAATACGATTACTGCAATCAGTTGGAAATGAGGAGGAGTAACGCGTGATGATGTTCTACACTCGTTTTTTTCTTCTGTATTGTGTTGCACGCGGGAAAGCAAGAGAATTGATAGAACCCAGTGCAGAAGTAGCGAGTGGCGGAGAGCGCTACAGTTCCACAAATAGATAGTCCGTTCTGCTGGTGCTTTGCCTTGTTTAAAACGAAAGAGAAGCAGTGAAGCCTGTCAGGAAAGCAATTTAGGGAAACAAGTGAAAGTAGACAATATGAACCAAACGACAGTTAAAGAAACAGGGGAGAACGAAGTGTCGCATGCTGCAGGTGCACTTACCATTTTTCTTAGCTGGCAGCAACGACTTCGTACGGTAGTTACTGTCTGTTGTCCGTGGATCAGACTAAATACACGCAGTTGGGTCAAACATTCTCTTTGACGGACAGAGGTTATCTACCTTTTATTGTTGCGGAATCGGAATACCTGAGTGAATCATTGTAGAAAATAGCGACAGCGGTGTCTAAAAAAAAAAAAGTACTCTAAATGAAGGTGTTCGTGTGGGTTGAAAAAAGATAGAGAGAGGTGATTGGTGCGTCCACCTCCAGAGAAGGTAGAGTCTAATCCAGAAAGCTACAGTAGAAGTAAACTCGCGTCTTGGTTTCGTGGAGTTTTGCCGTCACTATAGGTGCTATGACGCGTGACACCGCATTGCCAAAAAGGGGAGAAAACAAAGCCGTGTTTTATCTGGTGACTTTTTGTGAAACGGCTGTTGCTGTTTACGCTTCGGCGTAGTGAGCCAGAGCAGCCTTAAAGCTCCCCTGCAGGGCAGCCGTGTCGGTTGGAAGCGTCAACATCAGGTTCTTTAGTTGGATCAGGTGATTCGCCACAGGTGTTGGCTCGGCAGCCAGCATGATCAGTTTCTGTAGAAGGATGTACTGCTCCGAGGTCAGCTCAGCGGCTAATGTGTGCTCTAAAAAAAGCTGCAACACCGTGAGAAGATCTTTGCTGTAGTACACAATTGACGGTGTAGCGCTGTCCTCAAAATCAAATGGCAGCGTTCGGCCGGCGTTGCGGTCGATGTACATGCCAAAGTCTACCCAGTGCTCCCAGTGGAAGAGGATGATAAAAGGCTCGCGCGATCTGGCTTCTGATGCTTCATGGGCAGCCGCAAAAAAACCAGCAGTGTTGTCCTGCCGCGGCGACTCGGCGCCCCCAGGCGTGCGTACGGCGGCGGTGTCTTCCACCGGCAGCACCAGAAACATGTCCCCCAGCGCAGCCACGTTGCCGTGGACGGTGCGACGTGCCACCATCGTCGACAGCGCCTTCAGCATGATGCGCAGTAGGGTGGTGTAGCTACGTAGCGACAGCGGGAGGGCGCTGACCGGAACGGCGTGGAAGCCTGCGGGCAGTGTGACCACGGTAATCCCGCCGCCATCGGCATAATCGAAGCCGGTCACGTGTGCCTGCGTGGCGCACAGGGATAAACCCAAAGCGGCACGCCGAGCCTCGTTCACACCATGACTAAGATTGGAGGCGCGCCAGCGGTAGATAAAGACTTGCTGCTGCCGGAGCGCGGTAGAAGAAGAGGGTACAGTTTTCGTGGCAGAAAAAATCAGCGGTCCCTTTTCGTGAGAGGTAAATGTAGCCAAAGCGGAAGTTGCCGCTTTCGCGTGCTCGTCTTCTCGTCTGTGGGGCATGATGCCCTTTCGCTTTTCTGCTTCGCTGCTTTTTTCAGAAACAATCATGTTCGCGGTGTTTTGTTTCTCAGTGTCTCTACGCCCACCCCACTCCGCATTACGACACGACAAAGACTGCTGAGAGCCGGCAGACGCCACTGTCGTACTCACTCGCACCGCCTCGTACACCTCCGCCACGACGTGGAAGTGCACTAAACGGTACCACTCCGCCCCAAGCTGCACCACCGAACCACACTGCAGCTCCGGCGTGTGGCGGCGATATTCATTACTGCTACTGCTCACCGCTGTGTCAAACCCCTGTGTGTACTGCTGTGGCATGGCTGCTGTGCACGCCACCACGTTTTGTTCCACCGCGTCGCGCACCTTCGAAGCTGCAATTGCAGGGACAGCAAGGCCGTACACATTGCTTGGAATGGGCTGAGTGTAGGTCAGTGTGGACGTCATACGAGAGGCGTTAGTAGAGTGCATCGTGCTGCGGAAGAGCTGCTTCGTCGCACGCACCGCCGCGGAGCCCCGCGACAACGTCGTCCACCGCGTGGCTTCCACCGTCACGGCGTCCACGTTGCGGCTCTGGTCCGGGTAAGATAGGGGGTTCGGCGGGGGAGTGGTGAGACGTCGTGGGAGCGGTGCCGCCGCGCCTGGTGCGCGCCTCGGCTGCTGCTGCTGCTGTTGCTCCTGTGGATCTGTCGTCGGCTTTGCGCTTTCATCCCTCTCCTCGCTTATAAAGCGGATGCGGCTTAGGCGGCCACCGCTGCTGCGACTGCGCCGCCGCTTCTCCGATTTGCGTCGACATTCCAACCGTTGGTCGTCGCTGTCGTGGGCTGCAGGGGCCGTAGTTGGCAATGAAGTTGCCCGCAGTGGCAGTCCGCCGCCGTCGACACCGCCGCCAGTAGCCTCGCGGTGGATGAGGATTCTATCTTCCTCTGCAATGGTGCGCACGGGAATGTTGCTGTGAGCTTTACTGACGCCGCCGCGCTGCACAACGGGCCCACTTTCACGGAATATGGAGAACTCCGACGGTCGTGCTGAAACAGGGCGCGGGGACGTACGGCTGACTGAGACGGAAGGGTAGTGTGAGGTGTCCGACACTTGAATGTCCACTAAGCCATCGCAGCTATTTATGTGATTCGACCGCATCAGTTGTGATGCCTCCTCCGAGAAGGCGGACTCGCGGCCCTCAGCTGTGGAGGGCGGCTGTGTCTCAGTTAGCGACCCCGGCCGAGTGTAGGTGCCGTCGGAGCCAATCAGGAGTTCGGCGCTGAGCCGAACACCGGACCGTCGGGAGTCCCGCTCGCCGCGGCCTTCCTCCGCCTCGAGGCGACGTAGTTCCTGCTGCACCGCTGTATCCTGAATCTGGTAGGCTACACAAAGCTCGCGACCGAGGCGGTCGTACATCGGGTATTTCGAGGAGAAAACGACGTTAGGGTTGCGCGAGGATAGTGCGGTGCGGCGCTGTTCGTACTGCCGCGTCCCCCGCTTTTGCGTAAGGTGTAGTGTAGCACTGGCCAAAGTCGTCCTGACATCTCTGTCTTGTTGCTTGCTTGCTTGCTGCAGCGCCGGACTCTGGCCGCGCACATCCGCTTCCTCTTCCTCCAGCTCCCTCATATATTCCTCCACCGTCATCCGCTGGATATATGTCGTGTCGTGACCGTACACAGCATCGTACGGCGAGTACATTTGTTGGATTGGGTCTTATGCAGAAAAGGAAAGTTGTGAAGAAGTGATGTTTCTCAATCAATTTCAGCTGGATGCGCTTCTGTAGACGTGTACTAAAGCACACTGAAGATGCTCTACTCGACCGAAGTAGTGTGTAGCTCAGGAGATGAGGTGAGAGAAGTCAGGAAAGTACAGTCTAAAAAAGAGCTCATGAGTTGGTTTATAAAGTTTTTTTTTTTCAAAACTGCACGACTACTCCTTCGTAATTTTTTCCGTAAGTGCTAACTCGTTTTGGGTGAAGCAACGCTTTTACGCGTTGAACCACTACGAGAAAGTCACGAGTCTTTCTTTCTTTGGTGCGAAGCCGTGCGTTGCAAGTCTCTAAAAAAGAAAATAGAGTTCCGCCGCCATAGTAATTACGTGAGCGCCTCTAACCCGGTGCCGGGGCGCTGCGGCAGATCAGTGTTGCCCGCATCACCTCACGTACCTCCCAGTAGTCTAGCATCGGGGTGGAAGCGGTGTCCAACAGGCCGAACGTGTCTGCCGCACTGTTCTTCCACACATTCGCCAACGACATCAGCGGACGGTTGTTCAGTGTGCGCGTCGGCGAGTTGCCCGTTGACAACGTTTCTTGCCCAGGGCTGCCAGACCGATTTATGTTGTACAGGTTTCGTAGCTCAGCGCCGCGGTCGGCGGGCATTGTCTCGTTAAGGGTTCCGTTGAGGTTGTTCATCATGGTGGTCTGCAGGAAGCCGGAACCGATAAAGGATCCACCGAGGCCGTCCCCTTGCTCCTGGGCGGTGTCAGTGACGCCTTGAAGGTGTCGCAGGCCCCAGCTAGCGATCACAGCGTCCCACATCGTCGGGTCCTGAAATGAGAAACCGCCCTTGCCGCGCTGCTGTGTGTCCATCATGTTCGTGTAAACGTCCACGACACTGCTCGACCCACCTGCGGGCCCCATCATTACGTTAGTGGCTGTCATAATCTCCTCACTCGGCACCACCTCTCGTGGGATGGTCATCAGGTGCCCCAGCAGCGAGCCCAGTAAGCAGGCTACATCCGACGGCGACACCACCACGTTGCTGAAGGACTCGATTGCGGCGGGGCTGTCGGAGTCCTCGGCGTCGTCAGGATCGTCGACAGCGACAATAGTGCGGTGATTCGTTGAGGCTGCGTACGGCGTACCGGTCGCATTCTGCTGCTGTGACGCAGACGAGTTGCTTCCTCTATTTCCAGCAGAAGCTGCTGTTGTGTTACCGCCATTGCGTGTCTCTGGACTGGACGGACGGTGTGAGACGCTGCTCGCGATCCGATGCGACGTTGAATGCCCGGAGCGCTCTGCGGCCATGTAGGACGACGCCCGCGCTGTGTAACTGTGTAGATGGGTGGTGCGGATGTGGAGAGCGCGCGAGCGGAGAAGTCTTTCGTCCGGCATGAAGAGAATCGCCATGGCGCGTAGCACTGTCAACCAGCGCGGCAGACGGCGCAGTGCGAGGACGCCAGGGGAGAGGGTCGCGCAGAAGCTGCCACGGACAACGAGGAGGAGATGGCGCAGGTATCGCAGAACGGAGCCAGAGAGGGTCACTGTCTCCAGCAGCGCCTGGCCGTCCGGCGATGTCATCACCTCCAGCATGAAACGCTTATTGACGATATTAGAAGAAGCCACATTGTTCGTCTGCAGCACCACCGCGCTCTCGATCGAGAGCGTTGAGACGTAGGTGGAGAGGGTGAAGGCAGCTCGCAGCGTCTCAGGCAAGAGGAGGGCAAAGTTACGACAGGAACAGAAGGCGACGACGCGCAGCGTGGGCACCCGCATCGCTCGGCGGTGACTGCGGACCTGCTCAAAACACAGAACGTCCATGAGGGCCGACTGCACAGGCGCAGAGGCATCGGCGATGCCGTGCAGACACACAACGACCACCTGCCGCGGCCCGGGGAGAGTGACACGGCTACGCGCCAGCGGCGACGTTTTGTTTTCTGGCCACTCACTGCGGGTTGACGGTGACGTGGGGCTAGCAGGGGAGAACACCTCCTCTGCGCTCCGTGAGAAGGCAGAAGGGTCGTCGGTCTGGGTTGCGCCATGCGGTGAGACGGAGGCTGCGGCCTCGGCACGCATGAGAAAGCCGCAGAGGTCTTCAGCGGTGGTGCGAGAAGTGATGCGGTAGTCCACGTACTTGGGGCCTTTGGGCATTGACGTGATCATGTTGCTGCTGACGTGCGACGACTCTTGCAGTACGAGAAGGTGCGTATTTGGGACGCAGCAGCAAACGGAGACCAGCACGTAGAGTTGCCTGCATTCACAGGTAACGGGGTTGCCGGTGTTCGGCCACTGGCGGGTGAAAGGGTGGGGAAAACACTGGATGAGTGAGGGACGCATGCTGCCGCTTGGGGGTTTGCTGCAGCTGTTAAAGCTTAAAGGAATCGAACTTGTTTTCAAAGGGTGATCGAGTGGTCTTTTTATAGTTGAAGCCGAGATACAACAGCAAGCAATCCCGTGCGTGCTCCACGGAGCTTCTTTCGTTGAGGAAAGAAAAAAGCGCTTCTGCTTCAGATATGAAAAGATAAACAATCCAGAAGTGACAGAAGAGTGGTGAGACGGGCAATCGAAACTCAATAATAATTTAAATTGCTTCGTGCATCGCGAATCTATCTAGAACTGTGCAGTGTTGTTGGCTCATTGGTTCGCGTTTTCTTCTGTAATTCCGGAACTAACCGTGCTTTTTTTTTTTAGTGACCGCCTGCTCCCTCGGGATACATCAGGCAGCTGAATAGCAATGCGGTGTTCAAATTGAAGTGCTCATTTTAAAACACTCAACGTTCGTGATAAGAGGCATATTTGTCTAATGAAGCAAAGAAACAGAACAACAAGTACAAACGGATTTTTTGTTGTGCATAGAAAAGAAGTGCCAGTGAGGTGGTAGTCAGGAACAAAGAGAATCGATGCAGCAAGCCGTAAAAAGATTTATTTCTGTGAAGCGCAGCAAGAGCAGAACAACAAGGGCCACTGATAAACCGGACAACGATCAGGTAAAGAGAGTGAAACCAAGGTGTAATTGAAAACGGGTTGTATAAGGGGGGTAGGGGGTGGAGGAAACAAAAGCGAAAGCATTTGTTTTAACTTTGTTCACTCTCAGTACCCGAAGTCGTCGGAGAGTTCGTCTGCTTCTTCGTCATTCTGCTCTACACCAGCCTGTCTACCACGGTTGATTTGCTGTCGTTGACCGTCTCGCCCATTTGCACCGTAGTTCCCTCCTCGACTTCTAGAATTGTAGCTGCCTCTGGTGCCACTACCGCCACCACTGTACATCATGTCTTCGTTTGCATCGTAGTAAATAGGACCGTCAACGTTGTTGTTGTCGTACGCCCGCTGCCCCACTGATGGTACACGCGGATCCGGCTCCATGCCGTAGTCGTTGTCCGCGTCCCGCACGTGGCTGTCATCGTGTACTTGGCTGTGTCGGTGACGGCGGCGATGGTGGCTATGTGAGATGCGGGAGGGCTGCTCCGGATTGTAGACTTCGACTTCGCCCTCCTGTGGCGACCAAGCGTCTTGCGTACCCACCGCGTCGTCGTCGTAAAGGCCAAAGAGGTTGTTATTAGCATTACCGTCGTTGTTGTAAGGGACAGCATTGCCATCTGGATCGTAACCCGGGTCGAACGTAAGCGGGTCGTCGTTGTACACCACGTCCGGGCCATTTCCATCTCTGTCGATGGCCTGGTCGCGTGCGTTTTCGTTCATATCGTTGTCTGTAAAATAATCTTCGAAAGGCACGTCGAAGAACTGATCTGCCGGGACGCCGTCCTGGCCACTGCCGGGCACGCCATCCTCCTCGTCTTCGGCCGGTGGCGGCATCATATTTTCGCGCCAGGCAAAACCCATGTTGTCGATCTGCGACTCGTGGTCGCCGAAGTTCTCCTTCAGCTTCTGAAATTGCTTCTCCTTGAGCGCCTTTGCCACCTGATCCCTCATCGCTTGCACGAGGGCCTCGAAGTCGTTTTCTGTCATGAGCTGGTAAGAGCGGACAATACGTACTTTCTGCCCCTCTTTGATGGCGTTACGGGCGTCCTCGATGATGGCGTTGCGCTGCGTAGTGTGCAACTTCAGCAGCGGCTTGCAGGTGTTGCATAAAATGCCACGAGACTCCCACGGGGCGTCCGCTTCAGAAAGCAGAACAGTCGCCTCGTCCTCTGAGAACCAGCAGAGCGTAATGACGGCGCTCACGTAAATGATCTCGGAAAAGCACGTCGCTGCAAAAGGCCAATACACCGCGGTGGAAAAGATGGTGTAGTCGTCGAACTCCGAGGAGAGTAGCCGGTTGTAGTTCGTACGTTGCACCTCCGCTGCGCAATACTTCAATGCGCTCTGGAAGAACCGGCGGTTGCCGTCGAAAGACCACATGACCACACAAATCGCCACCGAATAGACCTGCGTCATCATGACTGTGATGTGATACAGCGGGACGTGAACGCCGAAGAGACGGAGGTGGCGGTTTCCTTTCGAATAGTTAAGAGCAATGAAGAGGTTGTTCACCAGCAGCAGGAACTCCAGGACGAAGAGGCCGGTGATATACTGCGCAGTCGTCATGAGACCGTAGCTGATGTTGCCGCTGGTGACCTGGATCGCGCCGCGCACGTTGCCGAGGTGCATCGTGCCGTTGTACACACAGTCCCTCATGACCAACATGATGGAATCGGAGACGACGAGGTCAGTGCGCCGGTAGTACTCCGGCATCGAGTTGTCCAGACGGGTGTAAAAATCTGAGATGAGGATGACGAGGCTTGAGACGTGCATAAGATTGGCGAGGAGATAAAGAGACTTGAACAAGTACTCCAGCGGTTTACGCGGGTACTGCGGTGTCGGGTAAATGAAAAACATTGCGTGACGGTTAACAGCCAGATTATACTCTAAGTAAAAAGGAAGAACATAAAAGGAAAGGCAAAAAGGAAAAGTGTTGCGCAGAATCTAAGTGACTTTCGCTGTTGAGGTTTCATCAAGACTCTCACCTGTACCGTTGTAATAAAGGTTTTTAGGGAATGCGACCAATACGCTGAGCATTCAAAGGACTGTCTTTTGTAGGTTTGGGGAGTTCTTGTTGCACCGCCTGAAGGAAAAGGAAAGGAAGGAAAAGGACAAAGAAGAGTATTTCACGCAAAGCCACAGGACATGCTCTCTCACGTGAGCACGAGATCCCAACGGCTTAGGAGTCTCTCCTACTTTTTTTTTTTCGCAGAATCGATCGCAGAGGACGACGGGCAAAGCTTGACACTTTCAAGATGAGAAGGGCTCAACATCTAAAGGTTTGTCATGGCTGAGAGCTTCTGTGGCGATAGAAATGTGGTATTGTTTTCAGTCCTTTTCGGGCGTACTATTAAGATGTTGTGACAACAGAGACAGGGAAAGCAATAGGGGGGAAAAGGTACGTAATCAAACTTTCAAGCCACGCAAATCTTTCAAAACGACTCACACATGCAGCTTGCACTGGTTTTTACTTCATCTTGTTCAACGACGTTGCTTCTTTAGGCGTGAGATGCGCCACGAGCTACCAGTCTCCCACGACTTCAGGATTGGTGTGAAGCGCTCTGCTGCCTGCTCCTTGGTGAGACGGCCCTCCTTCGGCTTCGTGTAGAAGGCGGGGGCCAGCTCCACCAACCACTTCGGTTCAATCGCCAGCAGCTCCGTCATGTACTCTCGCTTTGTCATGCGCAGGTCATCGTATAGGACGTACTTGGGTGGATCATCGATGAGCACTGAGGAGGGGTGCACGTAGACCTCGCGGCGGTCGGAGAGGGTAACATACGAGCGCGTGTGAGAGTCGACGCGGCGGGCGGCGTGGAAGAAGTAACCGGCGGTGATCGCCTTGCGGACCTGGTCGAGGTTTGAGTCGTTTTCGTGCGAGATGTGCTGGTTGCGGCGGCCCAGCATGTCCTTTAGCTGATCGCGCGTGTCACGTGCCTCCACGAGCATGCGGTGTTTGAGGAAGTTGCGTTTGCTCCATTCCTCTGACATGCCATTCTCCACCCACGCGTCATAGACAGCCATCAGGGTGAGCTGGTCACCTTCGGGCTGCATGAACTGACGACGTGCCGCGTCGGCTGCCTCCTGCTGGTCGCGTGGACGGTAGAAGACGCCGCGCTTCTGCACGGCGAGCATGGACACAATCGTCAGCACCGGCTCGCTGCAGCCTAAGTCGACTGCAGTGAGGAGCGTCTTGCTCTGTGACGGGTCGATTGACAGCTGCGCCATACGGCTTCCCAGAGGGGTAAGCAAGCCCTCATCGTCGAGGGCCTCGAGGTACCGAAGCTTCTCTAGCGCAGACACGATAACCTCTTTCGGGGGGCAGTCCATGAGCTCCAAGTTGAGCAGGTCCAGGCCCATCGCTTTCAGCTGCAGCGTAACGTGGAAGAGACTGGTGCGCATGATATCGGGGAATGTCTCCGGCACCATTTCCTCGGTAAACTGCTGCTCCGTGTACATGCGGTAGCATTTGCCCGGGCCGATACGGCCAGCGCGACCGGACCGCTGCTTCGCCTGCGCCTGCGACACCGGCACCACCTTCAGCTGGTCTATGCCATGCTTCGCGTCGAAGATGTTCTGCTTGCAGTAGCCGCTGTCCACGACGTAGTAGAGGTTTGTGATTGTGATTGACGTCTCGGCGACGTTGGTGGCGAGCACGACCTTGCGGCAGCCCGGCGGGGTTGCCTCGAACACCTTCGACTGTACCTCCTGCGGCATTGTGGCGGTCAGCGGCAGCACCATAAGGTCCGGCAGTGGGGTGGACACCTGCTGTCGTAGCATCTCCATCCAGCGGAAAAGCTGCTCACCGCCCAGTTCAATCTCCTCCTGACCAGTGAAGAAGACGAGAACGTCACCTGGGGGCTCCTGCAGGTGGATCATCATCACCGTCTGCAGCGCCGCCCGCACGTAGTCATTCGTCGGTTCAGTCAAATAGTACGTCTCCACAGGGAAGGTGCGGCCCTCGATGCGAAACGGCTCCTCAGCGCCAAAGTACGCGCAGAACTTGTCGGTGTCGAGTGTGGCTGAGGTGATCATCACCTTCAGCCCCTCGTGCTTGCGCAGTGCCTGGCGGACGATGGCAAAGAGCAGGTCGGTGTTGATCGAACGCTCGTGTGCCTCGTCCAGAATGATGACGCTATAGCGCTGGAAGCTGTCGTCGAGCAGGGCTTCTCGCAGCAGCATACCGTCTGTCATGTACTTGATCTTCGTTAGCGAGGATGTTACGTCGCGGAAACGCACGGTGTAGCCGACCTCCTCGCCGAGGCGGCAGCCGTACTCTTCTGCGACGCGCATAGCGAGCGTCTCGGCCGCCACACGGCGTGGCTGCGTGCAGGCGACAATGCCGTGCTCTGCGTAGCCGTGCTCCACCAAATACTGGGGGATTTGTGTCGTCTTACCACTGCCAGTCTCACCCACCAGTACTGTCACGCGGTGCGTGTCGACGAATTTCAGAAGGGCGTCGCGCTTCGCAAAGATTGGGAGGGAGGCACGCTGCTCTTGAATGGACTGCGTCGTCTCCGGCAGGCCAAAGCGCGGCTTGCGGCCGAAGCTGTGCTTCATCCACGGTGGCAGCTTGCTCGGCAAGTCTTGCGGTCGGAAACCGCACTCCTCCGCTGGCGCGCTTAGTTCGGAGTGCAGGAGCGTGGGGTATGTGGCGAATTCCTCTCTGTCGGCTGTTGCCCCACCGCTGGCTGCCGCCCCACCGTCATCATTGTCCTCATTTAACTGCTGCTGCTGCCGCTGCGCCTTGCGTGCAATGAAGCGGCGCTCCATATTGATCTTCTCTTGCATTTGCGCCGTTCTCTCCATACTCGTCAGCTTCGACGGGTCGCCCTGCTGCCTCTGCGCCAGCCGGTCGAGGATGGCCTGCCGATGCTGAGGCGAGTTCGCGTTCTGCAGCATCTGCGATGGGAGGAGAGCCCTGTAGTTGATGCGGCGGTGCAGGGTGGAGGAGAAGCCGAGGTTGCGCAGGAAGCGCGGCTCTGTCTCGTTCAGCTCCACGTCGGCCCCGCCCTCCTCACCCGCGTCCTCAGACCTCAGCTTCAGGAGGTCGGCCTCGTCGGTCAGGCCGCTGCGGACATGCTGGGCCAGGCGGAACATCTCTTCCGGCGATACCTTCATTGCGCTCTTGCGCTCTGAGGTGGAGGTGGTCATGCTGGTAAGGTCGACACCGTCGTGGCGCGGCCGCTGCTGCTGGGCGAGGCGGGCGGCCTCCTCGGCGCTGCGCTTCGCGTCTTCGGCGAGAAGAAGAGAGCCGACGGCGAGGCCTGTGGCGACGGTGTCGGGGGAGAGGCAACTCTGAAGGGTATGGTAGAGCTGTTCAATGCTAGCCGTGGGAATTTCCGCCTCGACCGGCTCATCGTCGTCCTTGTCAGCTCCCTCCTCAGCTGCCGCTGGTCCGCCGTTGATGGCAGCCGAGAGAGAGGCTAGGATGTGCTGCTCGACCGCCTCCTCGTGCTGTGCCGCCGCATCGACGCTCTCTTCGGATGGGTCCTTCTGTTGTTTCGCTGTTGCTGCGGTCTTCTCCTTCACAAAAAGATCCACCAGGCCTTCCACGTCGTCCAGGTAGCCGTCACTCTCTTCCTGTGTGGCCGGGTGGCCCATTACACATTCCAGTTGCTCGTAAAGCACGGATTTGCAGTAGAGCTCTTGGAGTTTCATGAGAATCGACATGTTCTGCTGCTCCGCAACAGCGTCGTCCTCGGCAGCCACGTCGATTGGACTGTCTGTGTTGTCAGTATTCATTGTGGCTTTCAAATCTAAGTGCACAAGTTTGTCAATAAAAAACACGTTTCCGGATCCAAGTCACACATGAAAAAGTATATGTTTCTGTAAAGAGAACCCAATTCTTGGGTTTTTCTTGCTGAAGAGCGAAGTATTGATAGCGGTTTCTGGTTTTCAGAAAAATGGTGGAGATGGCAAGGGTGACAATGTAACACGAGCAAAAGAAAAAGAGACAAGAATAGCAAAACAAAGAGATCATTGCCTGCCGGCCCGTGTACGTGTGCCTCCATATCGAAGCGCGGAGAACCGGGAAGTAGATGACACCGGACATCTGAAACGCTGAGAGAGATTCAGCTCGCAACGCAGTACTTGCTGTTTGCAGAGAGTAGCATCGAGAAATACCTATTGCAGCTGTATTAGTCATGAAAAGAAAAAAAAAACAATTCACGGCTAAATTGTTTAGACGGCACCTTAAGCCTCTTCATGGGCACGGGATGATGATCTTGTTTTCACAAAACTATATTATAAAATACACTACATTAAGTGCTTGTCTTTGTTGTATATATATATATATATATATATATACAACAAAGACAAGCACGCTCACGCATTGTGCTGTCATTCGGAGTGCTCCGAGCCCCTTTGCGTTTGCGTGAAGATTAAACTTAGTAGTCGTCTAGCACGTTTCGATAGTTGCACGACAGCAAATAGGTGAGAAAAGTAAAGGACAACAACAATAGGGATTGGAGGGCAAAATGCTTTCCTTTCCAGAAAAACCAAAACACACACACACCTACACATACGTGCACATACACACACACACACACACACACCACGAATTAAAACAAAAATGAAAGGGAAAAAGGAAAGCTACGTACATCGGGAAACGTACACAGGGGTGCAACTTTGTTGTCAGTGAAACCGGCAATTCCCACCCAACAGCGATCGGGAAGAACCACCAAAACAATGTATAATGAATCAACACAGAAGTGCAGCTAGAACGAGGGGAAAAAAAGGAAATCCAAATACGCGAGGTCACATATTCCGATGCGTTTAAAGCTGTGCGTGTTCACGAGCTCACCCATAAAACTCCATAACTGGAATCTCCTTGGTGAGTCGGAAAAAGCCCCTGCGGTGTCCTGGCGTAAGAGTATTGCACATTTGGTGATCGAGACAAGGAGGGAAAAAAGAAGATTCGCACACACTAGTACAGTATAAGAAAACAACTATGATGTTAACGGAGCCGGCTTTGGTCGCAAAGAAAGCTAGAGGGAACACACGCAAGGAGAACGTCCACTTTCCTTACGTTTCTCAATTTCCTCCCTTTTTACGATCCTTCTTAAGCTACTCCACTTCACTTCGACTCCGCCTCACTTTTTCCCCTGTCGCCCTCTACGAAGGTGGTCATCGAAGGCCGGTGGCGGCGCGCGTTTGCGCTCTCTGCTGCTGCGTCCTGCTCTGCCTCCTCCTCCAACGTCGACGGTGCGGACATAAGGCCCAGCTTCTTCTTTGGCGCGCCAGCGCCGGAGGTGTGGGTGAATTGGACAAGCCCGTACGGACTCGTGCCCACGTTCTCCAAGTCGCCTATCTCGATCAGCTTTTGCTTCGTTACCACAAACGAAAGTCCAAAGACGGCGTACTCGGCATCCCACAGCTCGACGAGCTGCTTCTCCTTGTTGTAACCCTTCACCAGTGCCACACTGCGACCGAGGTTCGGAATTTGGTGGGTGCGCAAGACGTCGTAGTTCACCAGCAGCACCGTTTCGGTGGACTGGGTGGACTTCTCGAGCAACTCGTCGAGTTCCTCATCCACGTCGACGTCGTCGAGCACCTGCACGGTAACGCAGTTAGAGGTGCCGCTTTGGTGCGGGTTGCGCGACTCGAGAAACTTGCGGCACACCTCTGCCATGAAAGAGGCATCGATCTTCTTGTTGATGACGGACAGCGATACCTCCACGTCGCGCCAGGCGAAGGCTTGGCTGCCGCGGCGGCGCTGGTCGTCCATCGTCTTGAGGTACGCCTCGTAGAAGATTTCCTCGGGGCTGAAGAAGTAGCCCATCTGGGAAAAGGCGAAGGACATGCACTGGAAATGCGGGCTTGGACTCACGAGGAAGACGTTCTGCACCGGTAACAGCTCCAGTCGGAAGTGGCGCTCTTTGTCCGCCGCGAACACGTGCTCCTTCGAGCCTTTCGCAACACGAGCGACAAGGAGCACACCGCGGGTGCGGTGTTTGCGGGTAGCCTCGTTGTCCAGCACCGACTCGTACACCTCCAGTAACGGGGCGGACCACTCACGCAAGAAGCTGTTCGGGTTCGTGTCCAGAACACGCACGCTCCCTAGTTCGTCGTCGTAACCGACAACCATGCCCAGGCTCCCGAAGGGGTGGAGGGCACCGTTGACCAGCAGGCGGCTCGGGTCGAA
The DNA here is from genome assembly GCA_900240875.1 of Crithidia expoeki. Taxonomy (NCBI): domain Eukaryota; phylum Euglenozoa; class Kinetoplastea; order Trypanosomatida; family Trypanosomatidae; genus Crithidia; species Crithidia expoeki. The sequence continues at coordinate 670,732 of OESE01000222.1, forward strand.
ATGGAGAAGCAGCACGTGACTGCCGTCCAGGGAGGTTTGAATGAGCTGCTCTAATTGCGGCAGCTGTAACTTCAGCGTACCATCCACGTTGCTCTCGCCGTGATAGGCGGTTACCTCCGTGTTTTCATGCAGGTTCGCCACCTGCAGGTACTGCGTCAGGCACACGTGCAGCGACTCGAGGGTGTGAGAGCGGATGACGAGGGCGGAAATCTCAAATGGCAGGCGCTGCACGACGTCGTCGAAGGTGGTCGGTACGCCGAGGCGAGTGCACGTCATCGCTACTATTGTCGGCATCACCGGCAACGACGGGAAGGTGAAAGGCTGCGTCAGCACCGTCCGCGGCGTTTCCTTTGCCCACATCCCGTTCAGCTCGTGCTGATGCTCCACGAGCTCCAGGCGACTCTCCACCATCGGCGCTAGCGTTTTTGGTGCACCAATGCGGCGCGGCACCGCCGCCTCCCTGTCGGTGCTCTTGGAAAAGACGAGGTAACCGTTGCCCGTCATGGACTTGTGCAGGCGGTCCAGCGGACAGGACCAGGTGCGGGAGAAGGTCTTCGGGTGAGCGTCGATGAGCACAGCTGTTTGCGTCTCCTGGTCGTAGCCGGCCAGGATGCACCACTGTGGCCTGTCGACAATGTAGAGCACGTTGTGCGCCACGCAGGCGTTATACATGATTACCATGACATGTTCCGGTGCCTCAGGGTCGTTGTTCGCGTCCTTAACGTCGATCAAAATGGACTCGAGGTCGAAGACGGAGATGGTTGGCACCGCGTCCTCGCGCGAGATCTTCGTCAGCACCGGGTAGAGATGCACCTCCATCTCCCGCTTCGAGCGCTTTAAGTAGTCCGCGGCGTACTCATATACTTGCTCCAGGGGTAGCACACCGTCTAGAAAAACCTCGGCGGGCAGCTTCATGGTGCGGATGATGTCAGACACGGGGAGGCCGTTACCGTAGCCGTGGGTGCCCGGACGGACGCCGCCGAGCAGGTGCATTGCCCAAGCGACGGCCACGATGTGGGGACTGATATGGTGTGAGATGGCCATCGAATGCGTGCCCATCTGCGTTGTACCGAGTACCTTGCCGCTGGACAGCTCGGGGGTCCAGAACATCTTGATCTCGTCCGTCGTGAACTCAGGGTTGATTTCCTTCTTGAAAATCCGAATGAAGCCGCGCGCACGGTGACCCTCTTCAGTGATCATCATCGCCTTGAAAAGCGACGCAACCGGCACTTCCTTAAGTTTCACGTGCAGCGTGTCGTTAACAACGCCCTCAGCGATGGTCACCATCAGCTGGACGGCGTTGCGCACGTCGACGATGACGGCGTAGGCACCGTCGTTGCGTGGAGAGTATTGTCGTTCGAAGTGGTGCGGGTTCGGGCCGAGGACGGATGTCGCCAGAGGCGAGTTCAGCTCATCTTCATCCTCGTACGCGTCGACCAGCATAGCCTGCTCAAGAACGTAGGGGTCGTAGTTGACGATGCGAATTGCCTGCGTCTCCTCTTCGCAGTCCTGCGTAATAAGGCGCTGAAACTCGGGAAGTTGCATGCGCGTCTGGCGGTCACCGACCTCGTTCGGCCCCAGTTCCACCTGCCCCATTGTCGGCGAGACGTCTAGGTGTAGCTCCTCCAGACTGTAGTCGCCTTTGAACCGGTTGTCCACGTCGAGAAAGTCGCGGATGATATCGGCCATGATGGGGAGGTGTGGTGGGCCAGAGTGCAGCATGTGCAGTGGCAGCTGCGTCGCGAAGAAGATATCCTCCAGCGTCACGCGGCGTCTTCGGTCCTTGCAATCTTTGTCGCCTTCTAACAGGTACGACAACCCGACGGCCGCCGCGCCGAAGTGGTTGCACTGCATGAGGTCCTCGAGGGAGTCGGGGTTCTCGACCTCGTAACTGCGGAAGAGGTTCATGCGCGCCTTGCGGATCTCTAGTACTTGCTGGCGGGAGTGCTTCGGCTGTTGCTGCCCAGCTGAGGTGGAGCCGACGCTGCGGTTGGTCGTGTCGTTGGCCGGCATACCCGCTGACCCCGCCGCTCCGTTCATGGAGTTGAGATTGGTTGCTGTTCCGTTACCGCCAGGGGCGCCGTTATATCCGACAAAGCCGAAACCCGTGCGGTTCTCGCTGCCCGGTGTCGCGGCGGCCCCGCTACGCTGCTGGCGGTGAATGCTGCCAATGCTCACACCCATTCCACTCTCCGGTGGACCGGCGGTGGTGGTGGGGTTAAACGAAACGAGCGAGGACGGCCGGCGCGCCCCACCGCCACCACCGCCGCCACCGCCCCGGTCCGAGGCACCCTCGTCGTCTCCGCCTTTTGCTATGTCTTTGTTCGGCACAGCTCCGCTTCCGTAGATACGGTCGTGATCTATGAGGCGGCGGTTGACGGTGGAAAGCTGCTCGAGATCGCCAAGCGCGTTCTCCCACTTCTGCAGGTGCTCCTGCACAGATGGTCCGCTACCCATTGTGCTTCTTTGTCAAATTTCAAGTGATAACAACTTCTTATTTTTTTTCCTTTGGGAATGCAGATGTTGAATATCGACCCAACGGTCAAAAGAGAAGTACCAAACAGTAAGGGCGACGGTGATACTTTGGTAACGAAAACTTCTTTTTTCTGGTTTTGTGTTCTGTTTGAATGCAGCTTCTACGATGTTATATGTGTAAAAGTGCAAGAGCCCAGAGAGCAGAAGTGTTGCACAACGAGAGAAGAGGATCGAGAAAGAACATTGAAAAGGAGAGAGGGACTGTTTTACACGGGGAAAATAGCTGTTGCGAAGTCAGCTTTAAAACCCTTTCAAGTCGTCACATTTCACAAGTCAATGATAAGCAAGGTCGTATGCATCATGGGGAGCGGGGACATGGTATGGAGTCGTGGAAAGATCAGGTGAAGGGTAATTGCAATTATAACTGTTGACGGTCTCGGAAACAACGGCGAGGAGAAAACAAGTGAACTCGAATCTGGATCGGCAAATGGTGAAGATTCACCGAAAGAGGATTAGCAAATGCTGTACAGTAACGACTCCAAATAACGTTCGTAGTCAACAATAATAAAGGGAGGCGGAAGGAAGGAGTCATTGCAAGACGTCGTCTTGCAAGCAAGCTTTTCGTCAACCACTCAAAACCCAAACACTATGAGCTGCTACACTTGTTCTCGTCGCAATCCACCAGTCCGCGCAATACCTGCGCAAAGATATCTTTGTACGGACTGTCACCTGAAGCTGAGTTTGCGTTTTCACCTCGACTAAGTTGCTTGCGAAGCACAGCCTCCTCCTTCTCGAGGTCGTCCGTGAATGCCTGCATGTAGTTCAAGTCTTCCTGCAGCTTTGCCAGCGTTGCCTGTGCAGCTTTCATCTCGTTGACGTGCTGCACTCGCAATGCGTCCAACTGCGCTTGAAGTTCCTGTACTGTGCTCATGAGTAATTTATGAGAGTTATGATGTTGTCACAAAAGTAAGTTGTCGAAGTAATTGTTTTCTGTCACTTCAGTTGACTACATTGCATGATTTCTTTTTTTTTAGTTGCTACGAGTAATGAATACGTGTGCGTCACAGTTTGACAGAAGTACAGAGTAGTCGGCATAAAGGCGGAAAACAGAGAAGAGGCGCTCGTGGTTTTTCGGCACAAGGTACGGAGTGTATTGGATGTGACGTCAAGACACTTACACATCGCGAGAACGTCTTAGAAGCGCTGATCATTTCTCTGAAGATTTTGATTTCCTCTCTGCCAGGAAAAAATGGTGCGTTTAGTCTTTACTCTTCTTAGAAGTAACAGGGATAAACTCTACTCGCCAATTCGGTGAGAAGCGTTTGATGAGAAACTGGGACTCTTTCAGCCGTCCAACTGACAGCCAAGAAAAAGAGTTCGACCACAAAAGCACAATCACCAGGTAGGAAACAACGTGTTCAAGCACATGTTGACCTTGAGTCAGACATCAAAACACGTCACTGCATCGCCTATCCACCCATCAGTTGAATCGAGACTATCGATCGTGTTTGTTTTCACTTGGTCTGCTCACACAACGGTGTGCAGACTGTCTAAAGGTGTCCTAAGCGTATCGTTGCTCATCATGTAGGTAAGCACTGCTCAAAAAAAGAAATTCAATAACACGTATGGGCAACTGAGTTGGCTTTTGTGTGCAACAAACATTGCCTTAACACATCCACTTGTTTTATCGACACGTGCCCGCGAGAGTTGTCGCCAACGTACCGATACGTCCACAAGTAAAAGAGACTCAAAATTGTTCGTCTTGCACACCTCACTTCTCGAGCAGTTAAGCAGTTTCACGTGTTAACAATGTCGTCTCAGATCACTGCACTTGGCAACGTAGATAAAGAAACAGAACCTATTTGCTTGGAAATGCGATCTTCGTTGTAAACTGTTTCAAGTTCTGCTTGCGAGCCTACCCATCAGTTGAATCGAGACTATCGATCGTGTTTGTTTTCACTTGGTCTGCTCACACAACGGTGTGCAGACTGTCTAAAGGTGTCCTAAGCGTATCGTTGCTCATCATGTAGGTAAGCACTGCTCAAAAAAAGAAATTCAATAACACGTATGGGCAACTGAGTTGGCTTTTGTGTGCAACAAACATTGCCTTAACACATCCACTTGTTTTATCGACACGTGCCCGCGAGAGTTGTCGCCAACGTACCGATACGTCCACAAGTAAAAGAGACTCAAAATTGTTCGTCTTGCACACCTCACTTCTCGAGCAGTTAAGCAGTTTCACGTGTTAACAATGTCGTCTCAGATCACTGCACTTGGCAACGTAGATAAAGAAACAGAACCTATTTGCTTGGAAATGCGATCTTCGTTGTAAACTGTTTCAAGTTCTGCTTGCGAGCCTACCCATCAGTTGAATCGAGACTATCGATCGTGTTTGTTTTCACTTGGTCTGCTCACACAACAGTGTGCAGACTGTCTAAAGGTGTCCTAAGCGTATCGTTGCTCATCATGTAGGTAGGTTGACACTCAGTAAGAGAAGAAACGGAAGGAAATGAGTGGCAACTCTTTGTGGGATTTAACGTTCTCTTTTGTATTTAAACCGCGTGCAATTAAGCGAGTAGGGATAAGGGTGCCGAAGAGGGAGTTTGAGTAGAGGATTGTGACCACTAGCGTGGGAAACTTTTTAGCCAAGGCAACCCGTGCGGAAGCTGCACTGCATGCAGATGTCTCACCGGGAAGATACCGCAGCATTGACACTTGCTGCCGACTCGCAACGAACAAGAATATGCAAATAATCTTCTTGTTATCGAGGTCCGGTTTTACAAACAGTGGACGTCCCTGGTGGGGAGGGGGAGGGGAGGGAGGGGGACTGCATTGTGGAAGAGTGATAATTAACTCGTTACTACTTTTACGTTGTGCTTTTACTTTCGCAAGACGTACACGCAGTTTCCAAAAAAAAAGTAAGAAATTGAAGGAGAAAATAATGACGCGATGCATTCAACTGTGGGACGTGGAAAAAGAAACAGACGGCATCTTGCACGACACCCCAACATCGAACGTATACATAAAACAATCGTGGTCCATTGTAACCACAAAGAGCACAACGAACAGCGGCATAGGTGAACGCGCTGCGTAAAAGTCTCATGGCCAACTGTGGACCATTAACCAAATCGACCCCAAACAGATCCATTAAACAAACAATAAAAAAAAACGGATCAAATGGCAGGTCTTTTTCTCAGGGAGAGGGAGATATGTAAGAAGAATCAGTCCGTGTGCACACAAAAGAGACCTACAAAGAAGTACCATTACTTAAAAAAAAAAAGTAGGTGCGGTAGGTGTACATCATTAGGGAGTCGACATTCGAATCGCCAGGAACCAGCGACAGGTGGCAAAGAAAAAAAAAATATATATATAGGGGTATGCCACCGCGATTGCGCAGGAAAGAGGTCGAAACGTCTGTGATTCAGTGTGCATCAGTTCGCAAGGCAATGGTAGTCCATACAATTGAGTACCCATTCAGTAAAGACAGTTAAACGGATGTGCAGGTTCTATGAAGGCTCCCATGTATCCACTGGCAATGCTGCGATTCGCCATGTCAAACCCCGAGATGCCTACGCATGGGTAGATCGTCTTCCCTTTCACCCCGGTGCTTTCATCCAACATCATGCCCTCGTACTTGCCATCTACGAAGAGCTGCACCGCGCCGACGTCGGTGTCGACAACAAATGAGACAAGGCCGCCGCAGGTCGGCACAAAAAGACGCCACAGGTGCTTCACCTCTTGCCCGTTCACATACACTTTGGACGTCTGCAGGTCGATGTAAGCTTCCCACGGCTTGCTGGGTGGCGCAGGGACGGCGCCGATGGTCTGCAGGTAGGTTGGATGCAAAGCTTCGCTGTCGGCGAGCGACGTGCTGTTGTCCACGTCAGCCCTTACCGTCTGCCAAACTCGTTCTCGCGTAGCTCCTCTGCGGAGTTGTACACAGCTGAGGTGCAGAAGCCCACGCGGCTGTTGTCCGTGTTGATGCGGTAAGAAAAGAAGTACTTGCCGGTGCTGGGTTGCATTGCCAGGCTACCTAGCACGGGGCGATACGGCAGCTCGCCGCCACCCTTGTGCCACACACTCGACCCTTTGATGGTGTAAATGGGACAGGCACGGACCCATTCGAAGGTGACGCTTTTCACTGTGTCTACGGTGGCGGGAACGTAAGCGATGGAGGGCGCCGCGTCCCTGACGGTGGGGCGGCGAGTTTGGCTAATGCGACGATCAGAGAGATTGGCGAACGCGAACATAATTATTACTTCTTTTGCGAGGTAACGTAATAAAAAAGGAAAAGACGGGAAAGTGGGCTGGAAACGATTTCACAGGAGGGTGGCATCCAGAAGTGAATAGGTGCTTCTGTCCACACACATAACATCAATCCTTTCACTTGCTACTGCTTCTCCACAAAACATTCAAAAGGGAGGTGAAGGATAAGGGGGGGAGGGAGGGAAGGAGCTTTTGACGTGTACTCTGTGTCTACGTTGCACAGACGAGATGGGTGTACGGGAATGCAACGGAAAAGAGCGCGAATTGGGCAAGAAGAACACAAGGAAAGGGAAAGGCTAACGCGGAGAAGAGGACGGGTGCTAGGGAGAAAATGCTGTGTAAGAGTCTTGTGCTGCTTATCTGCGAGGGGTGCAGCGCCGGGATACTTGGCACTACCTGTCAAAAAGTTCACATAGGATGCTTGTGCAGTCCCCCGAGTGGAATGATCGACCATACATCTATCCTTTTTAGGCGACTTATTGGTAAAGAGGTGGCCACACTTCCTCAGTGACGTCCGCATGCGACGTGACTTTGCAAAAAGAAAATACGGACGACTTTTGTTAGTCAAACAAAAATGAGAGCACTCTTGCCTTCAATTTTGGTTCGTGTTGCATAATAAATGAAACTATTGGAGACAACCCCTAAAGGTACCGCTCAAATAATTTAGGAAAAGAAAAACGGGAGCCAGAAAATTAAAATCTTTCACATTGGGAATTGTGCCATTGCCTGCAGCCTCGGCGAGCCGCATCCATTTTCCACACCCACAATGGGGTGCGGAAACGAAGGTGGCCGCAAAGACACTGAAAGACACGCACACAAAATGACAATACAGCGGCTTACTTCTTCTTGGCGGCCTGCTTGCCCTTCGCCTTACCGCGCAACTTCTTGTTGCGGTTGCGGCGCTCCTTCACCGACTTGCGGGCCGGCAGGCGAGCCTTGCCGAAGCCCATGCGGGTCTTGCGGTAGTTGGGCTCGTAGCGCTTCAGGGACGCGAGGTCGTCGTAGATCAGACCGAAGCCAGTCGTCTTGCCACCTCCGAACTTCGTCTTGAAGCCGAAGACGGACACCTGGTTCTCATCCGGGACCTTGTACAGAGCGGCCAGCTTCTTGCGGACAATCTGCGTCGGCACCGTACCGCACCACTGCGGGTGGTTCACCTCTACGATGAACTGCTTGCGGTTCAGCAGCTTGTTCACCTTGAACTGAGAGGTGCGGATGGACACCTCAGCCTTCTTCTTCTGAAAGACCATGATTGTCGTGATCCCTTTTAACAGAAAGGAATGTTAGATAGTGCATTGCGGGATTTGGTAAAGCGGTGCGAAAGTGTCGTGGAACAGCAATACGGTGTGCATCCGTTGAAACAGAGGAGGAAACGAGGCAAGCAGGGGGGAGAGAGATGACGTATGATACAACTAACGACAAATGCAAGTTGTTTACAGGGGTGAGTTAAAACGCACACACACACACACACACGCCAGTCTCATTCATGCCATCTCTTTGTGAGGTGACGCATGAGTTGAACAGGGGTGCTTCCAGAGGCATTAGTCCTTTAATGCTTTTTCTCTTGGTGTCATGGAAACAAGTCGATACAAATCAGACACAGCGCCTCCGTCCAAGGTGTGGGGGGAGGGGAAGCACAATGTCACATCACACCTCCCTCTTTTGCACATGCGAAGACACGTGTGAGTACCCGACTGAGCAATATAAATACAGTACAGTGCAAGGGTTGTTTCAGTCGTCTTTCTTTGTGTTTCTTTGGTTTTGTCAAAGGAGAAAGAAATCAAAACAGTGTTTTCTGCGTGAGCATCACGAAGAAATCGAATAGACGCGTCGCAGTAACCATTGCGTGCAGCCAATCAAAATGAAGCCCAATTGTGTAATCGGCAAGGCCGTGCAACCAGCTAGCGAGAAGGGCGATAATACAAATATAATCGCATACTCGAAATGCAAGTTGAGCTGAAAGTGCTAATAACAACACAAGGCGCTTACTTCTTCTTGGCGGCCTGCTTGCCCTTCGCCTTACCGCGCAACTTCTTGTTGCGGTTGCGGCGCTCCTTCACCGACTTGCGGGCCGGCAGGCGAGCCTTGCCGAAGCCCATGCGGGTCTTGCGGTAGTTGGGCTCGTAGCGCTTCAGGGACGCGAGGTCGTCGTAGATCAGACCGAAGCCAGTCGTCTTGCCACCTCCGAACTTCGTCTTGAAGCCGAAGACGGACACCTGGTTCTCATCCGGGACCTTGTACAGAGCGGCCAGCTTCTTGCGGACAATCTGCGTCGGCACCGTACCGCACCACTGCGGGTGGTTCACCTCTACGATGAACTGCTTGCGGTTCAGCAGCTTGTTCACCTTGAACTGAGAGGTGCGGATGGACACCTCAGCCTTCTTCTTCTGAAAGACCATGATTCCTTCGATTTCTGGAATTGGATAGTGGGAGCGGATGTGGAAGGAGGGGGGACGAAAAAATGAATGTGTGTTTGGGGAATGAGAACGGTCGGAAGTGAAATGGGAAGAAAAGGAAAAACAAGAAAGATAAAATGGTGTGGCAGTGGAAAGGAATAGTTTTTTCGTACTTTTCTGATCTGCAGAGACACCGCGCAAGAAACTATAACGCATCGTTAAAAGTGAAGTGTAACGTGTCTAGTGGCTCAGCGCTGCCTTGCAGTGTTACTCGATGACGCTTGTAAGGCTATAAAAATAATGGCAACCATGACACTAATGCTTGATTCGAGCAAAACTGCGTAACGACGTTATAGGCCGCTCCTCTAATTAGTGCAACGGTAGTTGAAATTGATCGTTATGGTCTTGCGTTCAGCTAAATTTGTACAGTTGTTGAATGGGACCTCCGGAGTGCGTTTTTCTATCGCGTAGGTTACTTTCGTCTGTAAGCTGTAAGAAAGTAGAAAAGCGTGTAGCGCTTCGGTGCGCACAGACACACTTCCGATATTTTTTGTCACTATACATGTGGTTTACATAAAAGACGTGTGAGTCTTGCATTGCATGGGGATTTAGTTGTGCATCCGACTCCGTCTAACCGAAAGCAGAACACGTTTTAGTGAGAAGAAGACTAGTCATAACGCTGCAGCAGTGGACTCGCTTAAAATTTGACGAAGGAGCTCCTCCAACACTTCCTCGGTCAGAACGGTTGCCGTGTAGCTTCCCTTTTTCGCACGCACAGCCGTCTCTGTCACGGGATGCGTCGTCGATTCCTTCTTTCTATCCTCCACCGCACCGTCTTTAGTAACACGAGTAGCGGTGTGCCGTACGCGCATTTTCGCGTACGAGACGGAGCACGGAGAGCACAAGGCCGTGAAAGATTCTTGCACGCTCGAAGAGGCAACAACGGTGCGAATGAGTTCGTCCACTAGTGTCGTCACAAACCGCACCTCGTCCTTCGAAACGGACTCGAAAACTTCTGCGGAGGGCGCGGACGAGTCAAACGAAATCGAAGAAGGTACGGGGTCGGCGTGCGAGCCGTAAAGCGCTGGCATGTACGCCGCGGCGAGGTGCTCCTTCCCGTACAGGATCTCGTAGTCGTCGCGCTGCATGACACGCGCCTGCACCAACAAACCAAGCGACTCCTCGGCGTCGAGATGCATGAATGTGCTGTCCGCCTTCGCTTGACATAGTCGGGAGCGGTGCTTGCTACGACTATCCGTGGCGCCGGCAAGGTGGTGGTGGTCCTCTTTCTGCGAGACAGCGTGCGATGTGCACGGCGTGGCAACACAACGGAGGAAGTGCTTAAGCACCTGGCTTGTGCTGCCAGCATAGAAAATAACTTGCACAGTCTGCTGTCCCCCAGGCTGTAAAATGCCTTCGGTGGGGTAGATGGCTAGCTGCGCATCGCCGTGGCGGAGCTTTTCCGGCTGCCAAGCGTACCGGAGAGCACTCGGCGCATCCGCCGCCAGCTGCAGGGTGCACGCACGGCGGCACAACGTGTAGTACGGCACCGCGCCCAGCGTGCACACGTCATCCACCAGGCGCAGCGGACTCGCGTGTGGGACAAGAGGCGAAACGGTGGGGATGTGCATTAAGGCATCGTCCACCCACTGCGTCACGACCGCCTTCGGCCTCTCGCGCGGATGGTAGCCGTTGCCCACAAGGTCGACATAGTAGCCCTCCCCCTGCGCCGTCTGCACCAGCACGGTTATCTGGTATTGCCTGGCCTCGAGAGGGCGGAAGTAGAAGCCAATGTGGGCAGTCTCGTGCGGTGCCACACGACCTTGCGGGTCGGCGCACTGGAAGACGGGGAAACCGTAGTTGACTTGCGCGTGTGCCTGCAGGGCCGTGACGTCCACCGCAAAGTCAACGGGCTCGTCGGACGGGTTTGACACGGTAATGTACTGAAGCGGCGGCTCCATGTCGCCGAGGGCAACAGGAAGGAGCTCGTAGACTTTGTCGTGATGAAAGTTCAACACCTGCACCTCCGGCGGCAGCGTGCGGCCCTCGAGCACTACTGCGACGCGGCGCTCGCCTGCCCCGACGCGCAGCAGCATTGGCAGGCGGTGCACGCCGACTTCCGCGTGAGTATAGGTGAGGTGTAGCTGCACGGTGCCGCCGACGTCGATGACACCCTGAGACGGTGTGGTCGTGATAATGCTGTGGTCCACGATGTAATGCAGGTCCGCCAGTTCCGTGTTCTCGAGACACCAGTGCTCTGTGTTTGCGTCATGCTGCGTCGGCAGCATGAGGGAGAAAGGAGCGGGGCAATCGCTGATGTTTTGAAGCATGAGGGTTAGTGCAGTGGCGGGGGCACCCTCGTGTGCCACGCCGAAGTCCATCGTGAGGGGTACGAGGCCGTTCACGTAGTGCTGAAAGGAGAAGGCGTCGTTGTCGTTATCTGCCTCCTTGACGGCGGCCAATTGAGAGTTGATGGCGTTCAGGTTAAGCTGCTGCCACGCCAGCGGCCGCGCCACTCCGGGGAGGTACACATCAACGATCTGCATCGCAGGGTGCGCCGCGCGCAGGCTCCAGCGACAGTGCGGGTGCCGCGCCGCCTCGGCCGCTGTCGCCGCGTCCGGTACCACACCGAGGTCCGTCGACAGCCCGCTGACGAGAGCGTAGAGGATGAACTCGGTCAGCCCAGGCGTCGGCTGCGCCGCAACGAGCACTGTCGTGTGCGTGCGAGCCGGTAGCAACCCGCAACTATTGTGCAGGCGTGGCAGGATGCCGCCTCCCCCTACGGTCCCCGAATTTAGCCGCATCGCCCGTACGTCGTACTGCACGTCGCAGTAGCCGCTGTTGTACAGGGTGAGGGTGGCCTGCTGCTCCCGTGTGTCAGGGGCCTCGCCGATGTCGATGACGCGAGGCTCGAGCTCAACCTCCGCATATGCGCCTTCCCCGTGGACGGGCAGCTGCTGGCAATAGAGGTGACGGCTGTCACTAGCATTCGCCGCACCGTCCTCGACGTGCAGCTGCATAAAACCCGTGAAGGCGTGCGGCTGCTGCGGGCTGAAGAAGAGCGTCACAGGCAGTCGCCCGCCGCCCGGCACCACCGCCCACTCTGGCTCCATCCGCAGCACCCCGAACAGACCCGCGGAAGTGTCGAAGCGGAAGGCGACCGGTAGCGCCGTTGGGTTACGCAGACATCCCTGCTGCTGCGCCTCGCCGGTGATGCAGGTGGGAGGGAAGACGACGTCGACGGCGACCGTGTCACACGCGTCGCGCCACTCCAGCTGCGGTAAGCACACCTCACCGAGTAGAGCGAGGGAGGTGATGTCCCCCGATGCAGCGGCCTCTGCGACGCCGCGTTCCTTCGCGTTCCACGACAATGTCGCTGAGGCCTCGTAACGGGCCGCCTCGCTGGGGCGAAACTTCACGACGAGCAGCTTCCGTGCGCGCGGCGGCACCACTCCAGTTGGTGGGAAGATAGAGAAGGCCGAGCTGTCCACCTCATTCTCCGGCTGAGCGACAGGGGGCTCGACCTGGGTGGTGTTCGCCGGCAGCACCACCGCACTTACACGCTTCAGCAAAAGACCGGTCACGTCGTACCGCGCGGCGGCGGCACTCTTGTTGTGCAGCGCGATCACCTGGTAAGAGGACGCGCCGAGGCGGCAGGCTGGCAAGCACACCTGCGAGACAGGGCGAGCCTGCGAAGCAACGGACGCTTGAGCCTGATTTGGCAGGCTGGCAATGGTGCCGCCTGAAGCTCCTGTTGTTGTGCACGACACTGTAAAGCAGCGTGGTGGGACGGTGCAGCCGTCCTGGGCTTGGTAAAAAGTCGACATAGACTCGAAGTTGACATAGCACTCGAGAATGCAGAGAGTATAGCGGTCCTCACTGCTGTCGCTGCAGCTGTTAGCCTGCAGCTGAAACACAGCGGTGCCGTGCGGGCCAATCACCTGCTGTGTGGGGGACACCGAGTATGGGCAGGACGGGCTCGGCACGCTCCACGTCGCAACCGCCGGCACGTTAGCTGTGTTCACCACGCTGACCACCTGCCCTCGAGAGGAAGCGCTGGTGCTATTGCTGTTATTAGTGGTGCTGCTGCTCTTGTGTCCAAAAACATAGAGCTGCTGTGCGTCGAGTCCGAATGGGGTGTTCACCGCCACATCGCCGTTGGCGACCTCAAGGCGGCTGAGAGGGACCCGAGTTTTGCGCTTTGCACCACGCATGACGACGCCACCGCCACGCGCGTCTTCCTCAACTCGGCGCCACACCTCGACCGTGCTGGCGGACACTGGGCGATGAGCCACCCGCCCTGACGACTCTTTCCCACTTGTGGCAAAGCTGTCAGTGTTAGTGTTATTGCGTGTGTTGTGCTCGGCGTCGACGTCATTCTCATCCTCCGCGGCAGCTACGGCGGCAATATTCTCCAACTCGCTCGGTGTCAGCAGGCCGAGTCCGCGCTCGGCCCGCAGCAGCGCCGCTTCCACGTCAGCGAGCGTCAGCGCGGGCGGCCGCATTGCACTATTGTACGCCCCACCAAACACGTCCACGCACACGACGTCAGATGCTCCTTCGACGAGGAGGTACAAGCGGCGGTAGTACAGGATCGGGTGTGAGGGCTGGAAGGTGATGGCAACCTGCAGGGTAGACTGCGCCGGCACCGTGCCGTGGTGGGGCTGCACGAGAAACGCTGCCCCGGGTGCGGTGTTCACCCACATAAACGGCGCGTCTACCACGGAGACGTTGCGCAATGTGAGGTGCCGCGTGCGCTGCTTGGACGAAGGCAGGTGTTCCAGGTCCATCGCACCATAGTCGATGTTGCTGACCGACGCCGTAACACGCGGCCCAATCGTGGTACCGCTGAGTTCAAGCTGCAACGTGTTTCCTTCAAAGCAAACCAGCTGGAAGACGCTGGACTGCAGCACGCCGGGGCTACTGGGGGCGTAGTGAACACGCAGCGTCTGCGTTGCACCGCGGGGCATGACAAACGGCTCGCCGGTGTTTGCCACCTCTGCTGCTCCTTCCACTGTGACATTAAAGACGGAGAAGATGCTGTCATCGCAGCGCTGCAGGCGCACTGTAGCGGGCACCGCGGACGGGTTGTAAAGATGCACTTCCCTGGTGACCACTGGACCACCCATCTTCCCCTCCATCTTCACTGCAAAGGAGTCGCTGTTGTTGCTGCTTTCACCGCTGTCGACGTTGTCGTCGCCGCATTCCTGAAAGCAGATGTAGGGGTACTTTCCAATGGCCGACATCTTCAGCGTCGCGATCACCTCGTCCGTGCCTGTGAGTCTGCACACCGCCTGGCTCACCATTGCGCACGCGTCAGTCGGGGTGAAGAGAAGGGTGAGGTGCGTCACTTCGCCTTGATCGAGCACAGCGTGTTTTGGTAGGACGCAAAACGGCGCCGGAGTGTCCCAGGTGAATTCAACCGGGACGGTTCCAGTGTTGCGCAGCTGAACCTCGGCGTGAGCTGTGGTGCCGACAGCGCAGTAGTCGAAGTCGTAGCTGGACGGCATAGACAGTCGAGCGTATGGAGTCAAACAGTCGAGGCGAACCTGAAAAGAGCCTCTGCCGATCACTGTGATCGTGAGTGCGTCATGCAGCTCGATCAGCTCCATCGGTAGGAAGGTGATGCTTATCTCGTGGGAGACGCCGCTACTCAGCGTGACAGGCTCCGGGTACGGCGTCAGAAAGATCTTCCTGTGCACCGGGAGGGAGAGCTGGATGGTTTGGGAGGTGCGGTCGATGTTCTTGACGAGTATCTTGCGTGTGTACTCAATGCCTGGCGTCCACTCTTTCCAGACGAGCCGATCTACGCAATCGATCCCCAGCGCATGCTGGCGCTCCTCGCGCCGCCCCTTCGCTTTTGATCGCTCTGTCATGAGAAAACAAAACAAAACAATGAGACCAGTACTTTTGAAGGCTAGTGCCCTCCAGCGCTTTGTTTGCGAATACGTGTAGATGTACTCCCCACTTGTCGATCTACTTCGAAAAAAGTAACGTGTACAAACAGTTTGATATGCCGTAACGACAGCGAAAAGAGCACGAGAGGAATAAAGGGGTTGAATGCATAAGCGAAATTGAGGCAGAAAAATATGTTGCCAAGCAACGGTTCGGTGGAGCGATTTCCAGCCGAGCGTTGTTTTCTTTTTCTTTCGTAAACTCCAGGTACCGGTGCTGATGTGCTACGCTGAAAGGTAACGACGGAGGAAGACTCGAGAGGGAAGAGGCAAAAATGCGAAAGGCACCAACTGGTGCTGCAGAGCGCGCATTTCCAGAAAAGAGAACGTTTTAGTGTAACAGGCAACAGAAACTATCAGAGCGATAGGCGGCGACAAAACGCAAAAAAAAAAAACAGAAATAGAGCAGAGTACGTGCACATTACCATAAATGCACGTGAAATGATACTCAACTAGAGTAGGTACAGCACGCGTGCCTTTTGATGTGTTATACTTGACTCATTTGAGCACAACGCGCGGCCGACGAAGGTGTGTGTGTGTGTGTGTGTGTGTATGTGGGTATGTGTGGGTGTGGATGTAGAAACAGCAACAACTAAAGTAACTTTAAAAAATTGTTGTCTTCGTGTAGCCATTCAAGTGGGCGAAAACCAGCGTGTATAAAAGGCAGAAAAAAAGCTGTCATTTTCCCTCTGCCGATCGCCAGCGGCGGAGAGCAACATAGCCGAAGAAGAGGTACACAAACATGCTGCACACCAGAAATAGCATGTGTGACACGATGTCTCTCTTGTACATCCCCTGCGACTCGGCGTAGACAGTGCCTAAGGTGATGCACGGTGTCAGCGCCGACGCCGCGTCGGATGCATTCGCGTCGCACGTCAGCTTAAGCCCATCAAACTCGCTAGCGACGAGGGTGGAGAAGGCGTAGCGAACAAAAGAGACGTACTTCATCCAGCGCCACACAAGCGGGATGCTGTTGAGACTCACAAGCATGCCACCGGTAGGGAGCAGGTAGAGCACCAGCAGGAGCGAGGTAATAATGTTGGCCGTGGCGTAGTTGGTGGACACGTTTGACATAAGGAGGCACAGTGCGTAACCGTTCAACATGGCAAGCGAGCACACACTGTAGAAGATGAGAAACTTTACGAGGGTGAGCTGCAGTCCGACGAGGAGGTTGACGATGGCGACGAAGGCGGCGTTGACAGCAATGCCGATCGGCACGTCCTGAATCACCTTCCCTACGTAATAGGCGGAAGTGCTGTACATACCGTTGCGGTGCTCTCGTGCGTATATGGCGCGGTCGGTCAGGAACATCTCAAGGCTGCCGAGCGAGGAGAAGGTACAAATCATCATGATGAAGAACAACACCCCCATCCGATTCCGAATACTGTCCTGCGAGTTGCCGACCTGATAGTAGATAGTGCCAGTGAGAAAAGCGAAGATTATGGCAACCCCGATGGAGACGTAGGTGGCAACAGGGTCGCGCCGGCGGTTGCGCAGGTATCGCAGGGCAATGCACCGCACTTGCGTTCCCCAGCTGCGATAGTACGGCGATACGTGCTCCTCCGCTGCAACGTCATCGCCGTAACTGTAAACAAGATTCTGTGGTGCTGTTGTCGAGGTTGCGGCGAGCGTCGTTGCCATGCGCGAGGCGTACTGCAGTTGCTGAATTCGGTGGAGTACACCAGGAAGGCGAAGCGACGCGTATGCGGCGGCGATGTCGCGGCCCTGCGTTGGATTTGTCGCACACACGCTGGCCCACTGCTCCGTGTTACGTGGTGACCCAGGAGATGGGCTGAGGCGATGGCTGTGGATGTCCGAACCTACGACTTCGCTCTCCCGCAACAGCCATTCCTCCTCCTCTGCCGGTGGTGTCGAGACCGCGTCGAGCAGGTAGTCAGCTGGGTTGCTGGGGTAGACGCACGGCAGCCCGATCTCCGCGAAGAACGGAAGGGCCTGGGTTGCTGGGCCAAAATAAGCCGTCTCTCCAACACTGTTTAACAGTAAAACGTTGTCAAAGACTTCGTAAATGAGGAAGCGCGGCTGGTGGATGGAGAAGAGGATCGCAACACCTGTCCTGGCAAGGGAGCGCAGGAGCAGCACGAGGTGCATCGCGGTGAACGTGTCAAGGCCCGTCGTTGGTTCATCGAGGAAAAGGATGGCAGGCTCGGTCACCATTTCCGCAGCGACAGCGCACCGCTTCCGCTCACCGCCGCTGATACCGCGTACCATTGCGCTGCCGACGCGGCGGTCACGCACGCCGTAGATGCCAAGCCTCTTCAGCACCCGCGTGACACGCTCGTCCAGCTCTGTGGTGGAAACGGTCGGGGGCGTGCGCAAAGTAGCCGAAAAGCGCACCACCTCTTCCACCGTGACGTAGCTATGGGTCAGGTCGTCCTGCTGCACGTAGCCGTTCTCGCGGCGGAACCTCGACGGGTCGATGGGGGCGCCGTTGAGGCACACTTTCCCCGTTAGTCGCCCCATCTTGGCGGTCTTGCGTTGCGCCAGGATATCGAGCAGGGTGGTCTTGCCAGCACCGGAGGGGCCTAGAACGGCGAGAATCTCACCGCTGTGCACGTAGCCAGAGACATGCCGCAGCAGCGTGCGCTGGTTGGACGTCTCAGCGGAGCCGACGGCATAGCTAACATCCTCCCATGTCAAAACTGTTTTATGAATAGCAGAAGGCGTTGTGGAGCTTTCCAAAGTAGACGAGTCCGCAAGCAGCCTTGCCTCTGGGCGACTCGACGGCGGTGCGGGAGAGCGCATTGTAGCAAAGCAAAAATAGGGTGGGTTCGAGGTTCAATTCAACGAAAGGGTGATAGGAGCGGTAAGAAATCGAAGCTATGCAGGGCAATACTAGTGGAGAGAAAAAGCTGATTAGCTTTGCTTTTGTGCTTGACAGGTGAACAAATAAAAACAGTGGAATACATGTATGCACGATATATAGAGTTAAGAAAAAAAAGCGTAAAACGTAGCTATACGTGCGGCATGTACCAAAAAAATACAGAACAAATAAAAAAAAAATCAAGTGAAACGTAAAAGGGGTCGTGAAGGAAGGATCCGAGAGATCAGATAAGAGGGCAGTAAGACAACCAATCTAATATTTGAAGTCACTAAGACTCAATCGATGTGCAACGTAATGGCAAAACACGCACCGGAAAGCAGTTTCCCCGTTATTTGTTTCCTCGCAGGCACGTAAAACTCGTGTTTGCTGGAAGTGAAGCGCATCGGCAGAATTGCTGTTGACCTTTTGAAGCAGGAGAATGAAGGGAAGAACAGAGTTATCTCAAAGCAGTGAATAAGCAGAAAACAAACGAAGTTGGCAATAAAAGTCCACACAGACTAACGCAGCTCCTGCGTTTACAGAACTCGCCACCCTCCTAGGCGACGAAGCACCAAACCCTCTTCTTGCAGCTGGCTCATCACTACATCCAGCAAGTCGCCGAGGACGGCACTACCACCCATTTGAGCGTACAGATTCTCAGCCTCAGCGGGCGAGATGACGTCGTCGATGCCGCCGGTTCCACCACCGCTGTCAGCAGAGCGAGACTGACAGCGACGAAGCTCTTCAATATAATGTAGGCGAGCCCTTTTCTTCGAAAGCTTCTTCACGGTGCTGCCACTCCGCTGAACCCTCGCATTTGACAGTGGCCAGGGTGTCCAGTCAGCCCTGGTCGGCGGAAGCATCGCCGGAACTGCTGGCGCTTGGGAATTCTCAGCTTGATAGTGAATCCTAGCAGTATTGTTTTCACTTCTACTGTTACTCTGGTGTAAGAGATTCGCCAACGTTACGAGGTGGCGCTCGTACAATTGCCACACCTCGTCGCGCATCTCCGCTGTCCACCCCGTCACACACACTTCCTCGGCAGTCTCTAACATGAGTCGTGCCAGCGACAGGCACTGCAATACACGCAGGTGGACATCGAAGATCAGTGGGGTTGCATCCAGTTGACCCGCTGCTGCTGCTGTGCCATCCGACGACACGGCACTCATCTGTGCCAGCTGCGATCTGCGGCACGCGGACGGCGGTGGCAGAACAGGACAAGCGAGCGGCTGCGCGTCTTCCACTAGGCTTGCAGATGCGATTAGATTTGGCATGAATGAGGCGTGGCACACGGCAGCATTCATTACAGTGCCTAATACGGCTGGATCTGCTGCGCGACGTAGCAGGTACTGCACATCGTCTGCTGTGAGGCGCTCTGCTATGGCGCCACTGGTATCGTGGTCGCGCGTGAGAGAGTCACCGCGCTGTGAGGCTGAAGGCGACGAGGATATGGACGGTAAGGACGATGACATCGATGAAGCAAACGAGCCGCTGCGCGAGGCGGGGGCGCGACTGCTGGACGCCCGAGCGCGTGATGCAGCCACTACGTCTTGGCTGATGAGCGCGGACTCGTCGAGCGAATTTGCAGGGATAAGGGAGGCCACCAACGCAAAGAACGGGGCCAGCTGCACAGCACTCGCGCTCTCCTCCTCTGCAGCGGCGATGAGGTGCACCGGCAGGTCGATCATCACCGTTGTGTCCTCCGTGCTTTCTCCCTCTGTGACACACCCACGCTGATGTTCCAAGACTTCCTTCAAGGGTGCCAGCACAGCAGCGGCGGACGAGGCGGGGAGGTGGTCGAGCACCAGGGTCGTGGCTGTCATACTGGGCCCCGCCATGAGAAGGTCGCGGCGCCGCGACGGCAGGGCAGAAAGAAACGACGCCCCGTCGCTGCTTTTCTTACCTGTACCTTTCCCTATACTCCGGACAACGGTGGTGTTGAGCACGTCTGCTTGCGCACCCATGAGGATCTGCACGTCACGCAACAGTGCACTCTTGCCGGTCTTCGCTGGACCGAGAAGGAGGAGGTGCAATGGGCGACGAGCCGCGTCTCTTGTACACCGTTGAGCACAATAAAGCGTATACAGCACCACCAACAACACCGTCTTCTTTGCCCAGATCTGTCCGAGCAGCTTCGGCGAAATGCCCCTCGCTATGTCGTCGAGAGATCGACAGGGGACGATCCATTTCTGGGTCAGAAGGTTTGATTGCAAGTTGTCGTAGAAGGAGCGAAAATAGCTGCGCGAGTTATTATTCGTTGATGTATTTGCGCCCTGCTCGGAAAAAACGCAAGGCACTTGCACAGGAAACACGAGAGAACACGGTGCAGCAGCATGCAGCACCAGCAGAGGTTCGTGCTGCTCCGTCTGCGAGCGGTAGAGAAGTGCGTCAACGGCGGCACCCAGAGACAGATGGCGGAGCGCGCCGTCGCCGTACGCCACGGCAGCCATCCGTGTGTGATCGCGGAGCTGCAGCACCAGGTACACTACGCGAGTCCACGCCGGTAGTAACGGGAAGGCACGGAGGCAGTGCGCACACGTATCGCCACCGTACAGCAACGGCAGTGGGAGCGGTACACCTGTACACGTGGCGACAGCAGAGTAAAGATGGTGGGGGGAGGTCTTGGCGCAATAACGACAGGGTTGGGTATCCCAGCCGGTTTGGAGGAGGTTCGACGCGGTGGGCTCGACACGCAAGCCCACGACAACGCACGCCTCGGCAAAAAGGCTGGACGCTGGGGAAGCGTCAAGTTTCAGATGTTTTTTTTCCTGAAGGGGCGTCCTGCAGGAGAAGTGAGGGGAGAGTAGTGTGACACCACTTTGACGTGCCAGGCAGCGAAGGAAGTACACCTCGTACGGCTCCCCCGGCATGGCCCACACCTTCGAGCTCCACTGCTCTTGCAGGGCAGGTGGGGGTGGTGAAGTTCTGCATATGAAGTCCTGCATTTCCTGCACAGAGATGGAATGGTGCATTATGCTGTTTGGATTGAGAGCTTTGCTGGCATGATCGAGCCACGCCACACAGTACTGCACACTATTCACTGCAACTGAGTTGTCCGAAGGTGACGGTTGCATCTGACACAGGTGCCCTGTGTGTCTACGGACGAAGAGGTCTGATTGTTGGAACCCAGGAAGAGCGAAAAGGGAGTAGATAGCGATAGTTTTCTAATGACACAGACGTGCAGTTGCAAGACCGATGCAAGCCGTTCAATTCAGCTCCAAGCACTAGACAATCTATATGAGGGGCTTCTTTTTTCTTCTTGTTGTTGAATCAAAACACATTTAAGCTTCGCTCTCAATTTGCTTTCCTGTTCCTCTCCGGCATTTTAGCGCTTTTTGTTTTCGGTATCTGTTCCGGTGTAAAACAGACTTTCATGTGATCAACAGGTCAGATCGTAATCATAGAGAATACTTCTAAAGAAGCAAAAAGGAAGCTAATAGTCTCCCTTTCTCTAGCGTTTTCATTCTTCGCTGACGCGCCAGCCCGCGCGGTGCTTCTCCACTGTTTGCCGCAGCATACTCTTGTACGCCTCAACGTACAGCTCTCCTGCCAACTCATTGAGCGCATGACGATACGCCGCGTTCTGAATGCTAGTTGCGTGCTGCGCGCTTTCACGCGACGCCATTGTAAGGTCATGGTCTCCGTCCGGCCCACTGTCTACCTTGATGCCGTTGCCTGACACAACCGCCGCGTCCTCCATGGTTATTAATAAGGAGTAAATGGGCAAACCAACAAGGTTAAAGAAAACAAAGCGGAGAAGGGTGAAACAAACAAACTACTTCAATCTACTGTGTCCAAAGAAATGATCAGGAAAGACGAAGCGTAAGGTGAAGAAGGAAACTGGAGTCCAAAAAAGGCAATGGAGAAATGTGGAGCACACGTAGGAGTCGACGCGAACGAAAAAAGAAAAACTATTAACGTCTCCTTTGACAATCTGCGTTCGTTATCGGACTTCCACCTATACTAAAAACCAAACTGAGATTTAACATAGAAAATCAAGAGGGTCTTTAGAGAAGAGTGACAAGCGACGGTGGTGCTTCACTTTCCAGTTACATTGTGCGAAAGTGAGCAATGCTGTGCAGAATTTTTGAGGAAGGGGCGTGGAGTCTTCTTTATGGTCGTCCCTCTTTTTTTTTACTGTGTGTCTGTAGATGTCACGGTATGACAAATATATGTAAACAAACGGTGCAGGAGAACAACGCAATGCGGTCGCAGAAATGGGCAGCACACGACATCACTCGGCAAACAGAAAAGAACCAACTATGCGAGTCAGAGATACAAGAAGAAAACCCCTTTTTCTTCTGCAAAGAAGCCTTAGAGCAAACAGCTAGCTGAGGCCATCAGGCCACGACAAGCACTGTCACGACAGCAGGTAGCTTTACTGAGAGGGTCCGGCGTTGCCAAAGCGAGCACTGCGGGCGTTGGCACGGGAACCGGCTGAATTGAAAAAGGTGCGGGGACCAGCCGTGACGTTTGGCTTGCGCATCCGCGCCGCCTCGCGATGCACATTAACCCGTACCGAGTTGTGCGTCGGCAAGTTGCCATCGTAGTTCATCCAGTCGAGGACATATTTCGTGCGGCTGCGCAGCTGCGGCACGACATCTTCCGGTTCGAAGTCCCACTTCACCAAGTGGCTCATCCGCTCCTCTGGCGTGTCGCCGTACCACTGGTAGTTCACGCGGACGTACTGGTTTTGCAGCGGGCGCTCGCTCAGCAAGCGCATCACTTCCCTCGGGTCCTTGACGGCGTTACCCATGGCGTTGCAAGCTTGCACGATTGTGTTTAGTACCTCCTCGGCGCCCTCTTTGATAGACTGGCCTTCCTGCGGTTTGATGGGCAGCACCTGGTGGGAGCCGTCGAGGCAGTTCACAACGACCCACGGCGTTTCGCTATACTCTAGTAGCATCTCCGTTTCCACATAGACGTGCGAGTTATGGAAGGTGATCGGAATAAGGAACTCCTGTGCGACGCGCTTCGCCACCTGCGCCGCCAGTGCCCCTTGTGCAGTGCTCTGCCGCTGACTGTAGTAGACGTAGATAGATTTGGTATAGGGGTGCACCTTGATGACGTGCTCAAGCAGCACAGCGTAGGGCCAGATCACCTCAGCCGCCTCGTTGCCGAATTGGGCCTTGGGTTTGGGGAGTCCTTTGAAAGGCTCGAGGTCGTCCCACGTCTCGCGCATTTGCAGGTCCCATTTCTTGATAAACTGGTACTGTGCCGCCTCTTTCGGCGACGTCTGGCGCTTCCCCGGGCCGCGATGCATGCCGGTGGGCTTCCTGTCAGTGGAGCTCGGAACATCCTGCACCTGCTCTAAACCGCGGAGGAGAGGAGTAGGCCGGGCTACGAAAGTCCGAGTGGCTGCCCAGAGCACAGACACGAACGTTGCGCGACTACACGGGGAAAAGAACATCATCGCTGCTAGAAAAAAAAAAAACTATTTTGAGTGCACGCCTTGTTACGTGGTACTACTCCGCAGTGCCAAAGAAAAAAAAAAGCCTGCTTTAAAGAGGGAGAGGTAACGCCTAAATGCGCTTCAATATTACTACTTCCACGGGGCGGTCGAGTTGTTGACCAGTAGGGCAGTTAAAGCCGGAAAAAGAAAAAAAAAGGTGTGAAAACATTAACAGGAGGTTATTGAAAGAAAGAAAAAATATGGAGAGGAGGTGCTTAACAAAACAAAAGGTGAAGCTGCAGAAGGAGTGTGTAACTTGTTTCCTTTTTCCTTTTTAGCATTTCCGTTATGGTACCTCACGTTTACCGTTTTCCCCTACCCGGTTTCTGGATCACGTTTTCTCAATCGATCTAAACGTGCGTTACCTTACTAGTAGAGGTGTTTGTCATTGATACTTAATTGGGCAGAATGCTCAAATAGTTAAGTCGTTGCTTATCAGCAGGTATTTACAGGCCACCCTCCAAACTACCACACCCACACGTCACAGCATTGCAACCGTAAAAGAGGAAGAAGGCTGCGGCGGCAGTCACAGCGAGCTGCTTTGTGAACCAGAAAAAAAAAATAACCTATCTCCTTCTCAAAGTGCTCTTGTTGGTCATCACTTTGAAACTGCGGCGCGCAGGGCAGCCATGCGTTGCTGGCGGGTCTGGTTCAACACACGCGGACAGCCGTCTCTGTCTTTCTCCAACGCTACGCAGTACGGACAGTAGTACGCTACGTCCGTCACGCGACGCGAGCCGCACATGATGCACGCCTCCTCACCTTCTGTGGCGATCACACTGCAGTCTTCGCAGAGGTGAACTTCACGCATGGTGTCTACAATCTCGTCAAACTGTAGATCACAAATAACGCAGCGGCCTTCATGGAGGCGGCAGACGTAACCGATTGCCGTGCCTGCCACCTTACGACACATTTGCAGATCTTTAGAGTGGCGGAGCATGTTTACCGAAAGGGTGGTTTGCTAATTTTTCTTTGTTTCCGTTACAATGTTCTGCTTTACGCTAGGTATTTTTTTCTCCTGCTTTTACTAGGATTTGATTTAGTTAAAAGAGAGGAAAACACATGACAGGGGGAACCAAATTAAAAGAACAGCCTCCCTGCTACCTGTCGCTTTACACATGAAAGGAGACAGCTTAGATTTGACAGTTATTTGCTTCTCTCTTTCTTTTCTCTGTTGTCGCCGAAACTTGTAGACCGGCGGCAGTTTGCAGGGTATCACAAAGCGTGGCCTTCTTTTCGGCTTGGGATAGGGGAGAAGATGCTCACGGGCCAGTGTCAATATTTCGTTGGTGCTTTGGTGATTTTGTTGCAGTCAAGTTCGCAGTCTCCACCGTACGACAGAATATGAAGAAGTATTGAACGGCAACGGATTCAAAACGACAGTTTTCTGAGGAAAAAAGAAGAGAACGAAATATGGCTGCAAGGAAAAAGCAGGTACACAGTAGACAAAAACAAAGAGAGAAGCAAAAGAACTTACTACTGGAATGACAACGACTCCACAACAACAACTCACTTCCCTCTTTTTATTTTGGTACACGCGTTAACACTCTGCCTTGCCGCTTACTTATTCTGTCCTCCGTCGAAGAAAAGATTCGTCATATACATCTCTCTCATCTTCTGTTGCACTAACAGTGATAGTAGTCTGATCGCGCCGACGTTTGTGACGCCGCAACGCGGCTTCATGGCTGCTGCTATCTTGCCTCCCTTCCGCCGTTGCCTCCATTGACGCGAGTGGCGTGTCTGTAAAGAGAAATGGATCCACACCGCCGTCCCCGTCACTTCCTGTCTCCGTGCCGGCCACTACCGAATTCGCCGGCGGTGGAGGCGCCGTGACTGGAGAGGCAGCCGGAAAGCTTGAATGAGACAAAAACTGTAAACGGTGCTGCGCCAATGCGTGACGCTCCGCCTCTAGGCGTTGCAGCTCTACCATGTACGGCAGCGGCGTAATGTGTGGCACCGCCCTCGCCGCCACCGTTCCACCACCGCCACGGGACGAACGGGGTCTCAACGGAGTAGATGGGCCACTGCTGCGGTGCTGACGTGCACTCCTTTGCTGCCGTAATGACGGAGTGACGTGATGTCGGGGTGCAAGTGGCTGAACAGAGCCGGTGAAGTGCCTACCGGTGACACCACGCGTCGCACCGCGCGGGCGTAGCTGCTCCCTCCGCCATGACCTTTCGGCCACGGGGTGGCGGCACGTCGGACAGGTTGCTACACGCACCAGCCACGACCGTACACATCCGCCGTGGAAGGTGTGCCCGCATGGCAGGCAGGTGACGTGTTCGCCGTCGAGGAAGTCGTCGCGGCAGATCGCACACGCCTTCGATGAGTCAGCTAGAACAGAAGGGAAGCGGTTAAGCACTTGCTTGTAGCGCACCAGCTTCCCCGACGCTGATGCAATGAGGTAGATGCGAAGGAGGACGAAGCACTGCATCCACATGGGCAGCAACGGCGGGGCGTAGTACCACGCCGTTGCTGCGCACACTAAGGCGTACAGGTACGCCATGTACAACTCGTGCACCTCGGCAAACGGGTTCAGCCCAGATTCCTCCAACGTACGCGCGGCGACGCGGTCGACCTTGTACGCTAGGCACTGCAGCATGCGATAGCCGAACATGCGCATGAGCGCCGTGGTGAGGACGCAGGTCGCCCGCACGCCGACGGCGACGATGTAGACGGTGGACGTGTACCACATCAAGAGCGATGCAAAGCCGCCGCGTTCCACTTCCTCCTTCGGCAGCAGCACATAGTAGGCCCACTGCAGCGCGCAGCCCACCATGCAGGCAAGGCAGCTGACAGCTGTGAGGATGTGCTCAACGATTGACTGGGACTCCCACCACCGCATCCAAGCCTCCGCACGCGCCACGAGGGCGGAGAGGGCAATACGTGTGATGAGCGCAGCGGACCAGTACTGGAGAGTGTTGCCGACTAGCAGCGCAATGCTGGCGATGTCTGCAACGACGTACAGCTGCGAGTGTACCTGAAAGTGGTTCAGCACGTCTTGCGGGTCCATGACGGTGCGCAGGCGAAATGCAACCGCCACGACGTGGTGCATACACGCGTAGAGGAGATGGAAGGCGAGGTCCAGCTTCACGGCGAGCAACGTTGCCAGAAAGGCGGTTAGGCTACGCGAGAAGATGAGGGATGCATTCCAGTAAAGCAGAAGACATGCCACCAGGGCAATAGAGTAGGGGCCAACAGCGATTCTCATGGTCTGCTGCATCACAGTGAAAAATGAGAAGGCCAATATAAGTGCGGCGCTATGGTCCTACTTTGTTGAAGAAAAGGGAAAAAAGCAGGAAATGATATAGGTGGTGTGTGCTTGACAAAGAGGGATGCTGCGTTAATAATGCTAAGTTGTGTAAATGGTGGCAGTGCGCCGGTAGGCGTTCACCGAATTACACAGGATCTTCGAGCGAATGTGTATATGAGTTTAATGTCTTCGTGTCCTCTGTGATGCGCACCGTTCGTTTTCTGAAAGTTTACTAGTGAAAAGACACGCAGCAAACTGTATGACTCTGTATTGAGAAGCAGCTCTCTAGACGGTGAAGTAGTTCTCGTAAAGGAAAGAAAGAAAGAGGCAAGATGTGTGGATGAAAAGATGAAAATTCTTTCTTTAACAGTACCTTAGAATACGATTTATAGAAAGGTCATCACCAGCTGATATATGAATGACGCACCTTCTAATCGAAAGCTCCCGAGTGAAGGCTGACGACGCAACATATGAAATCGATAGAGAAACCTTCCAGTTTTCGAGTTATGGAGTGCTGCGTCTGTTTTATTTTTCCTACAAACAACAGCTGCGGTGCGGCGCTCTACACCTATTTCACTGAACTTCGCTCGAATGCTCTTTGTGCTTATTGCGTTAAAACAGGGTGTAAGAGTAAGGTACGGCTTTTCTCTAGCTAAATCGAAATGCCTATAAGGAGGGGCACAAGGGTGGGCAAACAAGTGTCCGAGAAAAGAAAAAAAGGCAGGGGAGAGCGGTGAAAACAGAGCTTCTTTTGTGGCAAACAACAACAACACACAGTTGTAAGGTGCAACCATGCAAATCACGCAATAACATGAAGGATAATAAGTGAGGGAGGAAAAAGAAGAAAGGTATGGAAAGAGACGCTATTCTTCTCTTTCGACGTTCGCTATCTCGTAACTTAACAAAGACCACGTGCATGTTTTTTTTCTTTTGCAATGACCGATTCGCTGCACTACCGGCCTCCTTCACCTTCGTTTTTCCACAATAAAAGAGCATCGGGTGTTACTGGCTCTCCTTGCGTCTTCGCGCCGCCACTTGAGAGTTCTTTTTCCTTTTTTCATGGCACCCCGTCGGCATAATCTTAATGAGCGTAGAAAGACAAAAGACAAGTACCCTCTTCTTGTCTCCGTTGCCGTTTAGTGCCCGTTCCCTTTGCTCATCTCTTTCTCCCTTTCCTACTTCCACATCCGTTGGCAACCAGAGTAGTGAGTCAGAAACGAATACAGGAAGAGAAAGATACAAGAAGGGACAGAATGAAACTGTTACTACGATTGGTACACCCACCTTAAAGAACAAGTGAATAGAGAGAAAGTAGGAAAGAGGAGAAACAGTGTGAGACGCATTTCTCCCCACATTCAGTGAGCGCTTTTATTTCCTCTCTTTATATACCTTTTTGCCTTTTTCTCTCTTTATATCTATAAATATATTTTTCTCTTTGGCGCGTCAGAAGAGCGTACTAGTGATAGCAATAGAAAGGGAAACAGCGTAGCATAAAAAAAGAGTTCTGTTGGTACTGTCACCGAAAACAAAAGAAAAACACCAGAAAAAGCTACGCTACAAAGCAATGCGTACACGTTGGGTACTACGCGCTTCTGATCGGTACTTTTCCTCTCACACTTCATCACGCCCAATACATATTGAAACAAACAAACATAAATAAATAAAAAGACGAAGGGAAAAAAAAAAGAGATGGGGAGGGGGGTAAAATGCTACGCAGGCGAAGAGAAGCTATGAGGGAACAGCTAGAGGTTAAATAATGAAAAGGCACAAGGTGAAAAAAAAGAAGAAAGAATCAGCCATAGGAGACCATCCAACTATTCCCCTTCCCGCCACG
The DNA here is from genome assembly GCA_900240875.1 of Crithidia expoeki. NCBI lineage: Eukaryota > Euglenozoa > Kinetoplastea > Trypanosomatida > Trypanosomatidae > Crithidia > Crithidia expoeki. Next base: position 699,183 of record OESE01000222.1, read on the forward strand.
CGCTTCGTCTCTCTAGCTCACAGCTTTTTTGCCCCCAACCCCTCTTTTTTCGCCCTTCTTGCTGACAGTCGAGCTCTTCGTTCTTCCTCTTACTGACCCTTGGCCAGCTCCACAGCCTTGAGGGCGGCGGACTCGAAGTCGTCGGCGGGGTGGATCGCGAGGCCGCTCTTGCGGATAATTTCCTTACCGAGCAATTCGTTCGTGCCGCTAAGACGCACGACGATCGGCACCTGCGTCTTGAGTGTCTTGGAGGCATTCACAACACCCTCGGCGATAACGTCGCAATGCATGATGCCGCCGAAGATGTTCACCAAGATGCTCTTCACGTTCGGATCACCGGTGATGATCTTGAAGGCAGCCACAATCTGCTCCTCCGAGGCGCTACCGCCCACGTCGAGGAAGTTGGCCGGGCTGCCGCCATGCAGGGAAATGAGGTCCATGGTGGCCATGGCCAGACCAGCGCCGTTCACCAGACAGCCGACATTGCCATCAAGAGCAATGTAGTTCAGGTCGTACTTCTTGGCGAGCACTTCCTTGCTATCGATCTGGGTCTTATCCTCCAGGGCAAAGATCTTCTTCTGGCGGAAAGCGGCGTTGTCGTCGAAGCTGAGCTTCGCGTCGATCTCCATTACGTCGCCGTTCTCCAGCTCGACAAAGGGGTTGATCTCCACCATCGTGCAGTCCTTGGATTTACCGATGTTGTACAGGTTCTTGATTTGTTCCGCTGCGCGCTCGGCCGTCTCACCGGTAAAGCCAAGTTCCTTTGCGTACGCAACGGCGGCGTCGTGGTCAACGCCCTCGGCGATGTTCACGCGCATTGTCTTGATCTTCTCCGGGTGCGACTTGGCGAGTTCCTCGATGCCCATACCACCCTCGGCACTACCAATGAACATCGGCGAGGCACTCTTCCGGTCGAGAATGAGGGAGAGGTAGAGCTCACGCTTGATGCCCGAAACAGCCTCGGTCACGTATATAGTATTGACCAACTGGCCTTTAGGGCCCGTCTGCTTCGTGACGAGTGTGTTGCCGAGCATGTGCTTGGCCGCCTCCACAGCCGCCGCCGCGTTGTCGCACACGTGCACGCCGCCCTTGAAGCCGTCCTTGAAGGTGCCCTTACCGCGGCCACCGGCCAGAATCTGCGACTTGACAACTTTCTTCTCCGTCTTGATTTTAGCACACGCAGCCTCGACCTCCTCGATCGTCGTGCACGCAATACCAAATTCCACCTTACCGCCGTTATCCTTGATGATCTGCTTTGACTGGTACTCGTGGATGTTCAGGAAGCGGCGCTGCATTCCGGCAGCCTTGGGGGTGCACAGACGACCGAAACGGAACATTGTGTGCTTGGGTTTCGTATCGTCGTTGGCAAAGCGAAAGCGTTGATGAAGCGAAGGAAGAGAGGATAAAAAACTAGTTACGTCAGAAAAAAAGAAGTTACCGTTGAGTAATATAAGCTAGGTAGATAGAATAGCTTGTTATATCCTTCTGAGTGGAAGTAACCAAAAGCGTGTTGTGACAGTAGTTCTCAAAAGGAAAAGGGGAACACAAGTATTGCCGAATGAAGATAACGTGAGAAGTTTAAAAATCACAAGACAAAAGAAAATCGAAAGAGTTGATGCGCAGTTGGAGAGTGACGAACGTCACTACAAACGGGACTAGTGTGTTTCAGCATGAGCATCTGCCCTTCAGGAGACAGTGTTATGCAGAGAAGTTGATCTCCAAGACGTATTGAAAGTCATTCCACACCGCACTTTCTCGGTTCTGTCACGGAGAGCATAATATGTGCTCCTCAAGTCGTGGCACACGACGGTAATCTTGATTGGAATTTAATCCAGGTGGCATTAGCGCTTAGCTCACTGTCTGGGCTTCGAGAGCAACCGTGTACTCCATTTGCTGATAAGAACTGCTGAATAAAGGTTCTTTACTTCATCCAATGCACCAAATAAAAAATAAAGGATAGGACAGATGCTCATACACGTCTTTTAAATAGCAGATTCGCCTGTTCTTTGCTGTTCACTGGTACTTTGAATTTGTCGTCGAAACGATCGCTCAGCCAACAAAAACTGTACAGTGTGAAATAGGAGAAAGAAAGGCTAACAGTGGCTTTCTCAGCAGTCTTGCCTCTTTGCTCAAACGCAGGCACACACACTCAGTGCGGCTTGAAAAAAAAAAAAAAAAACAACTATAGACGCACATTATTTGGAGTGCTCTCGCAGCATGACCATGGTGTTGTAGTACGTCCGCCCGTAGAAAAAAACGTTCCAGATTGCGAAGGTGATGAGCATGGTGTGGATTTGCGACGCATTTCTGTTCACAGAGAAGAGGGTCGTGTACAGAAGGACACGAATGCCGTCATGGACCGTCTCGAGCATTAAAACCCAGCGGCTAAGCGGTTCAAGGAGCACAAAGATGCGCGGCAGTGTGAGACACAAGAGAAGTCCGGTGTAGAGCGTCATGGCCATTGGCGCGTTCGCACTGGAGTCGAACCACCACGAACCGTTAGATAACGTCAGCGGCGAGGCAGTCCAGAGACGGTACAGCTCGTACGCGTCGACGCCCACCATTGCCGCAGTGTACCACTGCACAAGAAGCATGGTCTGGCTGTAACTATTATTGAGTTACAATGCTTTGAAATATGACTTTGTACGCGAAGAAGCGGTTTTGGTTCTGCTTTCTCCGACGGAAGTAAGGATAATGAACTGTTAAAGAGAGACGGAACAATAATTCATGCCGACCGATTGACAAAAACCACCGATATTAGCTTTCAAGAAGCTATTGGGCGTTGCTTGTCAATAGTGAAGGAAAGGTGGAAACGACAAGATGGAGAAAGAAGGAGGGTCACAATTTGGAAAAGAAAAAAAAAGGTAGGATACTATCGCCTCAGAAAACAAAAGCCTGTTTGTGAGCACGAGGTCAAACTGCATCGTAATCGGTGCTCTAACGAGCAGTGAGGAAAAGAATAGCGGCATCCAATCATCACTTGTGATGCTTCCAATCCACGTTTTCCTTTCCGAATAAGCGTTGCATTTCAGTTCTTTTACGCTTGAGTTTTTCTTTTCAAGTACTTCGATCACCGATCACACACAAATTGCACAGTGATACGTGTTTAATATACACAGTAGCCTCGGCAGCATTACTCGATCGCTTCGTTTAATCAACGCACACTGACAACCACATTGGGGAGTCACGGGCAACCAATCTGATGATCTCCGAAAAAAAAAAAAGAGAAAAGGGCTAGCAGAAAACGAAAACAAAAAATGATCGGAGAAAGTGATTTAGACTTACCTCACAGGTCAGCGATATCATAGACAGACACTGACACACCAATCAGATTTCCTTCTTTTCCCTCTTCGCCCTCGCGTAAGCGGCGCGCTTTGCGCGAATGATCTCCAACTGTTCCTGTCGTCGCTTGAGGTTCGCCAACTCCGCCGCCTTCTGATGCGCTTTCAGGTGAAAGAGTCGCGTGGCAAAGATGAGCACGTTCGCAGTCATCAATGCACCAATGACGTATGCGGATGCGCTTGACTTGTCCTGCTTGTGCAGAAAGCAGCAGAGAAAAAGCACAGTTTCCATCGTATGCAGGACAATGTTGTAGGCAATAATTATGCGTAGGTTGGGCAGGAAGAACGCCATCGCGCGTGCCACGACCAGGATGGCGAGGAAAGCCACAAAAACGTAGGTGAGCGCCACGTTTTTCGTGTAGTGCGGCTCTTTGTCAAACCACGACCCCGCGTCCGGCAACTGCCAGTCTCCACGCACGAGCCGAAGGATCACAGGCAGCTCGAACGCCACTGCTACGATGCAGAAGCCTTGGAACAAATCAGGGTTTAAAATACGCGACATGATTGCCTATTGGAAGCAAGTGCGTCTTTGGTGAAACCTAGGTAGTAATATTATAAGAAGTGCAAAGGCAGATAACAACACAAAACACACGTTTTCTCTTAAAGAGGGGAAAGAATGAAACTGGATGCTGTAAGAATGCCAATGTACTGCGAATTAAGCCGGTGAAAGGTGCTCGAGGAGAATGAACAACAAAGAAAACTTGGGAAAAACGTGAGCAAAAGAGAGGGTTTTAACTGTTCCTTTTTTTTTTTCTGATCTCCTTTGCTACCGGGACCTTAGAGACAACCACACTGTAGACTTCCCCATTTTTTTTCTTTTACTTGGCGTTAAAACAAAACGTCGTCCGAAGTACATCTATGATGAAATACGAAGCTGGGAAACACATGCAAACACAGCGGTTGAATTTCGGCAAAAAAAAAACGACCACCTTTTTTTTTCTTTTCGCCCAAACGGCTCACTGGTTGCCATCGCTTGAGGCCGATGAGGACCAGATCGAGGACATGGCGTAGGCTTTCACGTCCGCCAGTACGTTTGCCTCCTCGTTAAAGTTACGCACGAAGAGCGACGCACCGGTCATGTTGGTTCCATCCGCTACGTAGACACGGCTGCTGATCACCTCCATGCCGTCGTCCTTGTACACCTCTATGACGCTGTCGTCGATGAAAACGTGCAGTTTCACGTAGCCAGCATGGGTGTTTGTCAAAGGGGCACGCCCGCTGAGCGTCTCGGCAGAGCCGGCAGTAGTCGACGCGGCACGCTCCACGGCGAGGACCGGCACGTTGGGCCGACTCGTAAGCGCGGTGCAGTCCACCTCCAGCGGCTCCGCCGTTGCGAGGAGATCGCAGTGTACACCCGACACGTTCATGTACACATTCCATGCCTCGCAGATAGACAGCGCAGTGCACGCAGCCCGGCACCGCGCCACGCCAGTGTTGCTGTCATCGCCCACGGTGAGCTGACGGATAAGTCGGCCAGCCTGCCTATACCCGCGGGTTGCGGTAGCGTTGGTGGAGGGCATGCGGACGGAGATCGAGACGTAATGCGTCGCGTCGGGGCTCATACGGACACGCAAGCCGAACTCTGGCGGGGCCGTCGTGAAGTACCGAGTCCCGTCAAAGAACTTCGAGGGGATGTAGAAAATTGCGATAATCTCTTGGTACTTCGGCACGGCGGCGCTGCCGGTGTATAGTAAGACGGGCGTGGCTTCGGTGATTGGCAAGAGCCTTTGTGACGTGAGCTGTGAAGCGCGGAGCATCTCAAGCTCGACGATTGGAGGGAAACGCAGCCGGCGCTCGCGCGAGTCGTACACGACACCGCGTACGGTCTGCAGCCCGCCCCAGCCATTTGCGTTCATCTCGGCTGCCGTGAGCTCCTCCCTGATCCAACCCCACAGGCGACGAACTCGCAGGACCGAATCGTAGTAGGTTTTGGCACCGTAAAAAGCGCCGTAGTCCATGTAAGTTGTCCGTTGCGTGGTGGTTTCGGTGAAGACGTACTGGCCGCTACTCTTGTTGACAGCGTACGTGCCGTAAAGGACGACGTCCCGCTGCTGCTCCAGTAGGGAGAGTTTCAAGTAATGTCCGCCGCCTTGAGCGAGGGTGAAAAAGTCAGGGTGCTCAAAGGTCGCCGTCCCGCCTGTAATGTTGTCCACGTAGAGGTTGTGCGAAAACCTGTAGGAGGTCCGAAACGATGGATCTGTGGTGGCAAAGGCAACCACGTGTGAGCGGGCGACGTTGTTGTCGGTGATGCGGGTGGCGAAGCCGATAAGCCAGCGACTGCTCTTCGCAGGGTCTGTCCACCACTCCGTCGGGTCGCGGAAGTTGCCTGCACTAACCAGGCCAGGAACTCTTTCTGGTGTTATGACCGGGTTGTCACCGCACTTTGCAAGCGTGTTAAAGTCAAGGGCACCGGTTACCGTCTTGCTCACGTCCGCCAGGCACTGCAGCTGCACTGAGCTTGACTCGGCGCAGGTGTACATGACCACCGGTATGCTCTGGTTGTTTGTCATGAGGGTGCCGGACAAGACAGCAGCAGCATCATACCAGACACCCGCGCTGAGGGCAATTGGAGGCACGACACGAGTCCAATGTGCGTAGTCGGTTGAAGTAACATGATACCAAGCGGTGCTGTTTGCCACCGTCGCCGTTGGATTATACTGCATGTATAGATGCAATAGTGACGTGCTCGTATCGCGGTACGAGGCACTCGGGGCACCGACCCAATTGCTCGGTGGGCGCACATGGAAGATAGGCTCGTAGGATAAGGAGGCTACGGTGGTGGCAGCGGCCCATAAACAGAGAAGCAGCAGGTGCGCAAACAGAGAGAAGCACATTTTCGTGCTTACTTATTAAAGCAACGCACCCTGCGTCGCTTCGGAAGGGATCCAAGGCAGAAAGTGAGCGAAAAGAAGTTCACCTGTCAACTGCACATGACGCAAGACTGCGGGATGCAGGTGACACAGTCGGTTGTACATCTAGGGGGAAAAAACAAGAAGCAAAGTTATCTGCGGATTCACAGTAAAAGTTGAAAGTGGCCACCAGAACACTTGAGATGTCCTTGGTTTTCTTATAGAGTATAACATGTGCGTGCGTGTGTGTGTGTGTGTGGAGGGGGGGAGGCAGGAGTATGTTCGCTCAAGTAAATTATTTTGTTGTTGTTGTTTTACGCTTGTCAGTGCGAGTTGGCGGGGAGGAGGGGAGAAAAAAGCGGGGAGACATACGTGTACTAGAAAAAGAAACGAAGTGATAAAAGGAGAAGGCACGCCACGGGAAAAGCACTTTTTCGGGCAGCTTGAACCCACCACCACCACCAAATAAAAAAAAAAATATATATATACATATATTATTTGCAGGCACTAGATGCTTGACTAGAAGAAAGATCAGCGTTGCCGACACATGGTAAATAAGTGGCCGTGAAATACGAGAGTGCCGCGTAGCCTTAAGTCTCTAGTACTTTACAGTATCGGGAACCGCAGCCTCTAGGTCCGAGTCGAGAGAAAGAAAAAAAGATCGAGTGTCGCTTTTTGCAACATCAAAAGGCTCGTCACAGTCAACCGGCACCACCGCTACCGACCAGAAATCGAACTCTTAATCCTCCACCTCTTCGTCCGATTCACTGTCCGAATTCGGCTCCTCATCCTCCTCGTCGCTGCTGTCGCTGTCGTCTTCCTCGGACTCCTCCTCTTCATCTCCATCATCATCACTGCCAGAAGAGGCGACGCCGCCGCTGTCACTGCCGCTCGGCTGCTGCGCCTCCGCCTCCGTCCTGCGACGTGCGTACATCAGACGAAGTTCATCTAGTGGAATCTCTTTCTCCTTCTCCATTGTCTTGAGTACCTCGTCCAGTTCCTCACCACCCTCTTTCTCCGCCTTGCGCAACGTCGTCTCGTCGTCGCTCACCTTTTTGGTTGGAATAAACACCTGGTCAGCGTCAAAGGCCAGCCCTAGCTGCTGCGCAATGGCAGGATAGGTCTTCTTCAGTTTCTTTGCCAGGTCGTGCCACGGCGAGCCTTTAGCGTTGAAGTCCAGCGCGTTCGACAGCATGAGGGCCACGTCGTCCTCCACCTCGGAGTCGGCGCTGTATTTGTCATTTTCGATCTTCTCACGAATGGTGGAGAGGTCCATTGGCTCCTCGATCACTTCGTAGTACCCGGGCACGTCCGTGGCACTGACGGGGTGGTGAAACATCGCCAGCGTGTCGGCTTCCCAGAGCTTCTTCACGAAGGAGAGGCACTGCTGTTTGTGAAAGCTGGAGGTGTCTCGCGTGCGCTTCTCTCCCTCCATGATGAGTGTGAAGAAGAGGTAGTGATTTTAGTATATCTTTGCTACTGTTGTTATTAGCCCGCACCTATTCGTGCAGGAGAGCAAGAACACAGTATTTCAGTTAGTCACGCTCTGATGCAGGAAAAAGTCGATGGGAGAAGAGAAGACGCCGCAGAGGGAGGTGGCAGAGAAAGAGACAGAATACAGGGGAAAAGGCCAAGTTAGAGGAAAAAGCGACGAGTAACAGCCATTCTGTTCGCTGTTGCAGAGCCGCAGAGGGGTCGTCCTACTATTTATTTTCTTGCATCGGAATTTAAAAGGGGGCTCTTTTTGCTCTAGTTTATCTAACAGCCTGAGTTAGATTCGCCCGTACAAAAAGATGAAACGCTGCGTGGGTGAACGCAACAAGATAGACTTCGCCGTTAAGCAACCATTGTTATGTATGTGATGATGTGTGTGCGCCTTCCATTCCACTCGTCAACGGCACCAATCTCATTTCCACCGCTCCCCATTTAGTACCTCACCATTCTCGCGTGTCAGGTTCCAGTACTTGCCCTTCATCGTAAGGTCACGGTAACGATGCAACTGGCCACGCGCCGCAGAGTTTTCGTAAGCGTCGAAGTCCGCGCCGAGTCCGCTGTTGCCAACAAAGTCAAACTGCTGATCAACCAACGACGGCACAGGTTCTTTTTCCTCATCCAGACCACCTGACGACATTGTATCGGAAGACTCCACAGAGTGTATACTGGGCAGGAAGATGCCGTTGTTCTTTGCACGAAATGCACGCTCCAGCTGAGCTCGCTCCTGGGAGTAGCGAAACTGGCGCACTTCCCGCTCCTGCGACTGACGAGTGAAAACTTCGTTGCACATGAACTGCAAAGCAGGTGCAAGCCCGGTGCTAGCGTGCTGAGGCCCCAGCTCGATGCCGAGGGCGGCTGAAATGGGAAACACAGGAAGCGACACACGCCGCTTCAGCTCCTCCAGCTTCTGCTGCGTGGGGCTGCCCGCGCTGTCCGTCTTCACGTCCATTTTGTTCGCGAAGATCATGATGACCCGCTCACTCATGCCAGTGAGGTAGTAGTCCAGCTCTTGCAGAAGAAGCTTCACAACGTCCCACGGTTGCAGCACTGCCTGAGTGCTGTTACCCGGGATGTACGTGTCACACATGTCCACCACCAGCGCCAGACACTTGGTGCGCTCGATATGGCGCAGGAACTGGTGTCCCAGTCCGCGGTTCTCATAAGCGCCTTCAATAAGACCGGGGGTGTCCGCCACACGGCAGATATTGCCGTAGAGGTCGTGCAACACGCCAACGTATGGGCGCAATGTGGTGAAGGCGTAAGGGGCAATAGTCGGCTTACTAGTGCTAATGGCTGACAGCAGTGACGACTTTCCCGCGTTGGGGTAACCCACCAGGCCACAGTCCGCGATCGTCTTCAATTCGATTTGCGCCAGCATCGTGTTGCCTGGCAGCCCCTTCGTGGACTCAATCGGCGAGTGGTGGTACTTGTTCGCGAAGGCGGCGTTCCCTTTGCCGCCCTGACCCCCTTCAAGCAGAATTACTTCCATACCCGCCTCGTCGAGGTCGTAATGCACCTCGTTCGTGTCCATGTCTACCACCTGCGTACCAACGGGCAGCTCCAGCCACAGGTCCTGTCCGCGCTTACCGTGCGCTTCACGCGAGAAGCCGCAGCGGCCGACGCCAGCAGAGATTTGGGTACCCATGTCCGCGATGTCGCTGAGATCGGTGCGTTCCTTGACGCAGCGCAGCATCACGTTGCCTCCATTGCCGCCGTTGCCGCCGCCGGGTCCAGCGAATTCGTTGCCATGTTCGTGGGCCATTACACTCGCCCCATCGCCGCCAGCCCCACTGCAGAGCAGCACTTTTACGCGGTCAACGAAGCGGTGCTTTGCCCGCTGCGCGCACCACGTGCACCGCAGCATTGAGAAAATAAGTATCCGTGTACGTGTGTTGTTGGGTGCGCTTTTCGTACTTCCGTTTCTGTGTACGACTCCGCACACACGCAGAAACACCTTGCTTATTTTGCGTGGGGGTTAAAAGAGGGCAGTGGTAATGTTGATTTCTCGCTGTACTTCACCGGTGACTCTTGTAGGGTATTTTCCAACAGCAACAGCAGACACACGTCAGTGTAACATAGTCAATAACACAGAGCAACAAACTGACTCAAGGAAAGAGGAAGAGAAAAGAAGGGGGAACCAGGGCGAAACTCACGATTAAGCATTTACTTGGAGAGTTGAAGAAAAAGAAAAATGACTTGTGCCGCTGGCGAACAGGAGGTCTGCTACGCCCTTTGTGCAAAAATGACACGATTTCAAGGGAGACGCGTTCGTTGCGTGTGACAACGTGGTGCGCTTGTTGATAATTTGAGTTGGATGTGCTTCTCGCACGCTGCACTTCTCAGCACAACACGGTCTACACCCAGTGTTTTCGGTTCTTTGTTGTGCTACCATGAAAACACTACAGACTTCTTGGTCATGCCATCATGTGATCTTTTATTGTGTTTTCGCCTGTTTAGTTTGTACTTTATCATTCACGCTCATTCGGGGTTGGAATATATATATATATATATATATATATGTATATACATATACATATATTTATTTATTTGTTACTCGTACAGACATCCACATTCACACATAAGAAAACAAAGGGTGCTGACCATGTTCTCAGAATAGCGTAAGCGAGCAATCGGAAAACGAACCTCTGCACGCAAACAAGAAGTGCTATCGACGCTCCCTCGTACTCTTTGCCTCGAGCTTTCACACCATACACGCAAACGAAAAAAAAAAGGTCTGAGATTTTCAGCAACGGAAAGGACAGAGTTTGACTGGAGAGCACGCAATCCACAACGCGTTCCACACACGTAGAAAGGTGCACATATACCGTCCTCTTGTCTTCTACTCACCTGCTCCCCCCCACTACAGATAAAGTGAGGAAGCGAAGACAATGTCGCGCTTGATGAGCTGGATCCCCTTCAAAAACTTGTCGTGAAGTTCCATGCTGCCAATAGCAGGGGAGCGGGCGGCGGAGGCCAGCTGGCGCAGCATCTCCTCCAGTCGGCGCATCATGCGCACAATTTCGCCCTCGTACGCGTTCGTTTTGCTGACGAGGTCCACAAACTTGGCGCCCTTCGCCCACAGGTAGGTCACCTCCATCAGCGACGGCAGGACCTTTTCGACTGAGTTGCTCTCCTGTATTAATCCGCTTTCCGCACTGACGGTCGCGATGCGGGTGACGATTTCGTTGAGGTCTTTCAGCGGCTGCTCAAACTCCTGCGGCAGCGAGAAGCCGTCCGGGGTTCGGTGCACGTTCACGAGGCACGACAGCAGCGCCACAATCATCTCCGTTTCCATCGAGTTCAACACGCCCTTAAAAAGCAACTCGGTGAGGAGAATTTCGTTTTCGTCAGTGGTCGTAATCTCGCACGCCACGCGTGCCTTGCGGAGGATGATGTTGTCCTTGTCAATGTAGTCCAGACGGCGTAGCACACGCATCATCTGCTTCAACTCCTCTGAGAAGACAGCCTTTCCCATACCTGCCAGCTCCGCTTTCACCTGCTCTAATTGCGCTTCTAATCCGGCCTTCTTTTTGTACTGCTCAAACTCAATCTGCAGCTCGGGTGAAGGAGCTTGCATGAGAATGTTGTTATCGAGCTGCTTCTGCAGATTGGCCACCTGCGACTGCAGCTTCACGAGCTGTACATCTTCGGCGCCCATCTGGGCTGAACTCAGCACGGGAACACTGCCACTGAACTCGCGCTGCAGCCGGGACAAGATCTGCACGACCTGCGCACGGCCCTGCTCCGAATCGGGCTGCGCTGGCAGGTTCGTCTTGAGGGTGGAGAGGCTCTCAACATCGGCGAAGTCGAAGGTGACGGTGTAGAGGTCGGCCTTCTCCGACGTGTACTCGGCCACTGGGCACGGGGTTAGCGCCGCCGGATTCGAGACGTCCGCTTTCATGCAGATGACGGAGGCGGTAATAGAGAAGGCGCTCGGGTCGCTAAAGTCCGGACTAGAGCTCTTCGCGGAGAAGGCGCGGCAGACGCCCCAGCCGAAGTCCACCTGGTCGGAGGCGCGGCGGATATGCACGAAGCGACCGGCCTGCACCCAGTTCTTAAGGAATTTGGGCTGTCGAAGGATTGCGTCCACCTCCGCCTTCTTTTTTGCGATCATGTCCTCGCAGATGGTGTACTGGCGGAACGCGCTCTCGTGATCCAAGCTAAACTCCTGAATGGACTTGCGCAGTGCAGCGTTTTTCTCCTCCAATGCCGGCTTGTCGCGCAGGCGCTGGAACTGCGAGAAGCTACGCTTCATCATAAACTCCGGGTCAACGTCCTCAACTCGGAGCAGGTTGAGTACCATATTGTAGGTGAGATGGAAGCTGCTGAGGAGGACGTCTGCGCCGCCGCCCGTCAGCTGCTTCAGCATGTCAGGCTCCACCGCCTCGTCCACCATAGCAATAACAACGCCAACGCGGTCGAGGCCACGGCGGCCAGCGCGGCCGGACATCTGAATGTACTCACCGCCGGTTAGATAGCGGTTCTTTTCGCCGTCAAACTTTTTTACCGAAGTGAAGACGACCGTGCGTGCCGGCATGTTTAGACCCATAGAGAACGTCTCCGTGGAGAAGAGCACCTTCACGAGACCGGCCTGGAAGAGAATCTCGACCACCTCCTTGAGGATTGGGAGGAGACCCGAGTGATGAATGCCGACGCCGCGCTTCAGCAAGGGCAGGAGGTGCTCGATGGCGGGCAGTTTGCGGTCCTCCTCTGCAAGTGACTCCATCGCGTTGTTAAAAACTTCGGTCACCAACGCGTCTTCCTCCGTGTTGTTAAAGTTAAGACGAGACAGGGCCAGCGCGTTGCGCTCGCACTCCGCCTTCGCAAAAGAGAAGACGATTACGGGGTACATGTTGCGGTCCATCACTAACTTCACGATTTCCATCATGGACTGCGATGACCCACCGCGGTTGCGACTACTACCGCCTTTTTGATTTCCACGAGTACCACTGGTACCACCAGCGCCTCCACCGCCGCTGCTTCCGTTTCCGCTGCACCCGCCCTCTACGCCCATCGACGCCATGGCTTTACCGAAGTTGTCGTCGCGGAACTTGCCTTTTTCATCCACAATGAGGAAGATGCCATCTGCACCGGCTGGGTAGAGGTAGTGCTGCAGCGGAACCGGGCGGTAGTCGGTGTGAATCACGTGCACCTTCGTGGTCGGGTGAATGCTCTCGACCCAGTCCGCGAACTCCCGAGCGTTGGGAATGGTGGCGGAGAGAAAGACATACTGGCACCCCTCAGGTAGTAGACTGATCGTCTCTTCCCACACCACTCCCCGGGACTTGTCGCGCATGTAATGGACCTCGTCGAAGATGACGCAGCCGACCTCGCGCAGCATCTCCGTCCCGCGGTATAGCATGCTGCGCAAAATCTCTGTCGTCATAACGAGGCAGTCGGAGTCAGACTTGATGGTCGTGTCACCAGTCATGAGACCCACAGAGTCAAATTTCTCCGAGAACTCGCGAAATTTCTGGTTGCTAAGAGCCTTGATGGGCGAGGTGTAGATGACCCGCTTCTTTTCCCGCAGCGCCTTGGCGATGGCGTAGACAGCAACGGTGGTCTTACCTGCGGACGTGTGCGCCGACACGAGGACGCTGTCGCCGTCTTCCAGGGCATCGATACTCGCCTTTTGAAAGGTGTCTAGCTCGTAGGGGAATTCGATGGCCGGGTCCACCTCGCGGCGCGCACGCTTCGCTGCGGGCTCTTCTTCTCGCACGTCGGACATTTGCCTTTTGAGAGATTAAACACAGATACGCACCACACACATAAACACTCGAAGGGAAAAAAGGGGCTGCGTGAGGAGGTACACAAAAAACGAGGGATGTCTACTTTTTTTTTTGTACGTGTGCAAGTCCACAGTGTCGTGGAGCAACTCTGGCCTTAAGTGCACTTCTCATTTTGTTGCGCGAGGGAAGAGAGGGGAAAGGGTAGTAAGGGGGAAGGAGAGCCTTCGAGTATAAGCAAGAGGTCACTTACTGTTATACTTGTGCTACTAAGAATTGGGCTAATGGTGTACACAAACATACGCGCAAACACATGCATTCACTTAAAGTTAAGTGTAAATTCGCTTTGTGGGAGCACAATGAAACACCAGAGCGGTAATATCCATAAAACAGTTACATAACGACGGGAATGCGCCTACCAAGTACGCAGCAAACCACCTTTCGTTTAGTTTTGTGTTGAAGCACTTAGTTGCGGTCGTTTTCCCTTCACGATGGCAGGTTGTCTGCGTTAGAATTGAACGAGGGAATACATGTGATTGGAGACATACAGAATCCATAATGAGCGGGGAAAAGGTTTGCGTTCACGCAACGCAAATGGAACAATTTGGACTTGACAATAGAATTACAACTCTTCAGGTCAGCCACCCCTTACCACGTCCTCATTTACAGCACGCATTCAACTGCTTGCTTGAGGGAGTCTAACGAGCACCCGGGCTCTAACTTGCGGCACGGAACACCACTGCGATCGCAGAGGTACTTGGTGTAGTTCCAGACCGGTGCGCCTTGTTGCGTGCGTAGAAACTGATAGAGCGGGTCGGCGTGCGCGCCTTTGACGTTCACCTTGTCAAAGACGGGGAAAAGAACGGGAGTGTCGATCTTCCACTGTGCGATTTCCGCGTTGTTCAACGGCTCTTGGTTGGCGAACTGCGAGCAGGGAAAGCCGAGCACGGTAAACTTGCGACTCGCATACGTCTGCTGTACCTCGTTCAGCATTTCAAGGTTTACGGGTGTGAAGCTGCATCGAGAAGCTAGATTCACGATGAGCGTCACGTAGCCGGAGTATTTATGCAGCAATATCGTCTTGCCCTCTTGACTTGCATTGTAGGCAAAAATAGAGGTCATTTCTCTTTGGGATGTGCATACGTGGATACAAACCCGCAGTGTGCTCTCAGGAAACACCTTCACTATTCAAAGTACTCTGTTGCTGTGAGATAAAACAAAGTCTGTTGAAAGAGGGAAGAAGAGCAGACAATGTTGAGGGTGCAGTTCGGAAAGTTCTGAAAGCGTCTGGATGGCAAGAGGGTGAATTCAAGTGGCACAAGTTTTTCCATTTTCGTCAGATGGAAAACGCTTGCACAGAGAGATCCGTGGAAAAAAAGAAGGAAATCCAAGCACACTTCGTTCGCTTTTACGTTGGCCAATCTTCAGTGGTGTAGAAGCATACCAAGAGACTTTCTTCAAGAGCTGGTTTTTTTTTATGGGGGGGGGGTTACCGAATTATACGAAAAATGTCCTTAACCGATTATTGCAACTCCACGTAAAAATAAAAAAAGTCTCATCATCTATCACGTTCACCAAACATCACCTAGGACAACGAGTGTCACAGTGCAACAGCAGAGTAGAAATATAAACAGAGAATCCAGAAAGGGCACAGCACCACTCTTCTATTTTTGAAGCGCCAATATCTGCGACGCGTGCTCCTCCAGTGCCTTGCGCACTGTGGTTTCAAAGAGCTCCTTCGCGCTTTGCTCAGCTCCCTTCAACAGGCGAAGGGCTGACTCGGGTGGCAAACGAGAGGTAGTCTCTAGCCAAATAATATTTCGCGTATCGTGACCCGTAAAAGCGGCCGCTATAACAGGGCATTGCGAACGCAACTCATCGTTGGTCAAATCGACCAACAGGTGGCCATCTAGTAGGCCTACATCCGTGCAGCATACCGCGTCGCGCATGGCGATGTTAGCGTCGACCAGTGCGAGGCACGCCGCGTTGATGCACGCAATCTTTTCGTTCCCGTCCTGCTGCAGCACCTCGACGTACAGGTGAATTTGTGAGTTTGGATACTGCGGCAGCAGCACAACGGAGCGGGCGACCTGGACGACGGCAGCGCTGATGTCCTCTGACAGCCGCCCGCGCCGCTGCGGATTGCGGCGGTTTTCGCCAGCAAAAGCGGCCACGGCCACTTCACACGTAATGATCGCCTCGTCGTGCTTCGCTTCCTGCTTGTGAATCGACTCACGTGGGCCAAAAACGGAAGTGCACACCTTTGAGCGTCCGAGCGTGATGTCGCAACTGCCGTCGCATCCAGGTAAGGTGCCGAAGGCGATGTCCATGCGGCGCGACTCCAAAGGCCGACGACCGTCGAGGCGGAGCCCAGCTGGGCTGACGTACTCCTTCTGCCGTGACATCAGGAGGGTTTTTGCGAGGCTTGAGTTTCTTTTCCAAGAAGCACGTCGTAGTGGAGGTGGGCCATTCCGCGATGAGGTCATCATATGAAAGATCATTAGGGTGAAGAAGAGACGAAATAAACGAAAAGAAAAGTGAAGGAAGAAGAGAGAAGACGTTCCGTACATGCAGCGAACAAGGCAGTACGCCACCTGCATTGCCCTGCCGTTCTATTAGGGAAACACCATCTAGCGCGAGGAGAGAAAACAGATCATACCTCGTGCACTGCTGTCGTCTTGAAAGACATCAGTTTCTTGAGTAAAGGGCAAGAACGGAAAGACCGAGGCGAAGACGACAAAATACAATTATATATATATATATATATATATATATTAGCTACACCGATAGATAGAGACTCATAAATAAGCCTATATTTTTCTAAGAAGCTAAATATGTACTTCACGTGTGCGTGTGTGTGTATGTGCGTCGCCTATCGGAATAGCAGAAGAGCAGAAGCAAATAATAATAATAATGAGACTTAAAGAATCCAAAATAACTCTATTGTCTAAAGAGAGTCATGGCAACGACTCATTCCTGAGTTTCCGGCGCTGCCACCTCCAGTAACGCGTAAACGTCTGCGATAGTGCACTGCTGGCGTTGTGCGATAAGTCCCATGAGCGAGTGAGCGAGATCTTTGGCATCATTGTAACGATGCAACAGTTCTGTGGTCGGTAAGGCAAAAAGCTCACTCTTCAGAGTTTCCCAGCACATTGTGCAGCCTTGCGCTTCGTGGTTTTGGACGCTCGTGCTCATTATTGGGCACTTTAAGCTGTGTTGATACTGTGACGAACGTACAAAGAACACAGGGCGTGAACACCAATTGACTACAGTGTGTTAGTGTGGATGCGAAGAGGAAGAGTGAGTACTATGTAGGATGGCTGACCACAACGATGCTCGCACGCCCGGGTATATATATATATATATATCTAATGACAAATGTAAAAGTTTAGAAGCGGAAGAGGCAGAAGGGGGGAAGGGGGAGTACAGCGTACTCTTTGCCGCAAAAGAAAGGCAGAACTATGAGGAGCGCTCGCGTTGAAGCCAACAGCCCTGCCAACATTACGTAAAGTCGATTTTATACCTGTGAAAGACACTAGTCAACAGCATCTTTTTACCCAACGCATAAGTACTACATGTTGTACAAGGATATCAGTTGAGCTTTCTTTCTGCCGAACGCTTTCACGCAGCACCGCCTAGTCGCAAATACGGTTTGGAAATGACACGACACACCCGCGCATCATTTCTTTTTCTTTTTTTTTTTAAGCTGTTGAGTTATGGTGATTATTTACTTGTCACAGCAACTGTTCAACGATGGGGAGCAACAGAGGGAAAAGAGCAATCACTTCGTTCACGAAAACGAACAAAAAGGAATGAGGGAAAAGCAACAAAGGGGATGCTCAGATCGCAAACACAACGAGGCAGCAAATGGGAGTGCCGAGATGTAGGAAAGAAAATGCAGGAATAGGACCTCCCATTCTGGAAAAAAAAAGTCCACACCACGCGGCAAGAAAAACTAAAGGAAAGGCGTATTCGCGCCGGTCCTTTTTTTTTGGAAAGAACAAAAGCAGGTTTTGCAGACAGCGTGAGTTGCTGCACCCTGTTCCTGCTTTTTGATTTTAGTTAACTGACGCAGTGAGAATCACAGTGGCGAATTAGAGCAAGCGGAAAGAGAACGAAAGGTAAAAAAAAACAAGAACGTGATACAGCTTGAGTAGTGCGAAAAAAAAAAAACGGAAATTAAAGGAAATGGTACATGCCCCTGAAGAAGCCCGCACTGAGCCCTCACATACGGCACTGATAGTCGCCTGCCATGACGGTGTAGCGGATCCACTTATTGGGGGTGTACATCAGCACCGGCTCATGCACCTTAAGCTCATTGATGCGCAGCCCTGTCAGCGACAAGGAAATACACTGAAAGGAGATCGTAATAGGTGGCTTTGACCACAGCGTCTCGGTGTCCTCCGTAGGGGCAATTTGGCGCACCTCGGCGAAGAAGGGAATTTCCTCCCCGCTGCGCATCTGCGGCAGCTTCCACACGATGCCATGGCTTACCGCGTTGTACGTTGCCTTACCGTGCAGCACCTTGATCGACGCCGCGGCCGTGTTGTCGGGGCAGGGGATGGTCACGGCGACCTCAGTCACCACTTGCCCCACCGGGGCTTCGGACTTGAGCGTAAACTCCAGCTCTGTCCGCGTCCGCGAAAGCTCGCGTGCGGTGGCGCCGATGACCCTCATCGGCGGCTGCACGTTGATGTTAGAGCGGTACGTCATGAGGGTAAACTTGCCGTCCGGCGGCACAAAAGTGAGGCAACGCTCCATCTCACTCTCGGCGTTGAGGCGGACGCAGTTGTGGAAGGAGATGTCGGAGAGCGGGATCAGCTCGCTGCCGCCGTCGCCGCTGCCGGGTACGGCCTCGGCTTGGTTGCGGTTCATCACCTTCGCATTCCAGTGCAGCTCGCACTCCGGCATACCACTAAGAAAATTGCTCATGGTCACGCGCCCCGTGACGTTACTCTGCAATATTTCGCCTGACTGCGCGAGAAGAAGGTTGACGTGTTCGAAGACGTCGATGAAGACCTCGTTGGTTTGGTAAATACAGCCTTCCACACGCCACGGAGTGACGCCTGTCAGCCTATCAGCGATGCGCTCCGACTCCGCGGTGCTCTTCAGCACCTCTGCCCTTACCCCGTCGTTCGCGATGAACCCCGCCATCGCCTCCATGTCGGTGAGGATGGGATAACCAAAGTCCATCGACTCATCAATAACGCTCTGCAGAGCCACAAAGTTGTTCTTAATAGCCTTCTCGTCTAAGTTTTCAAAGTAGGACTGTATGTGCTGCAGTAGGCGCACGCCGTATTGTAAGCAGACGAGACAATTGACGTTGGAGTTGGCAACCATAACCACGTACAGATCTGTCAGCTTCAAGTGAATGAAACAGGTGCGATTGATAAAGTTCACGGGGCAGCGGTCTACCAGCTTGGACGAGATGAGTTCGTTACGAAATGTCTCCGCCAGTGTGCGTACGTTGAACCCGGTGCGAAAGGAACGAGAGAGCACCACGTCTCCACGCGAGTTCAGGAACAACAGAACAGAAATCATCTTCACCGCAAAGGTAATATAACAGTGACAGAGCGTCAATGCGAAGACTAAGAAAAAAAAAAGGTGAACGGAAAAAAAAAGGAGGTGATTTCACAGAAAGGGAAGAAAGTGAGAGAAGATGAACGGAAAGAAGGACGCAACTGATTCGTTTGGTGACAACTATCTTTTCCTCTGAAGCAACATTTATTGCTAAGACAGCAAAGATATAAATAACTCGAGTGGCGTTGTGTGAAACTGCACAAACATCAAATACGCTAAAGCAGACCAGTGGGTATATATATATATATATATATATAAGCCTCTTTTTTTTTTTGATCGATGTGCCTGAACAGTAAACACGCTCGCACACACACTTCCTTATACTAAGTCACCTTATAAACTAAACACACAACAACCATAGAAAAAGACTCGAAGCAGAAGGAGGTAGATGAAATAGAAAACCAACAAACAGAAGCATCAATCCGTCACTTTGTGCTCCTCGGCGGCTTGGGCGACCTCTGCAATGTGCTTTTTGTACTCTGCCTGCACCTCCCGTTTGCGTTTGCGCCGCTCCAGCGCCTTTTTGTCCCGATCCTCGTCATATACCGACACGCGCAAAATGCGTTCCTTGCTGAGCGCATACTCGTTTAACGCACCAACGGCGTTATTGGCAGCCTCGCACTGTTCGTAGACGATGATGGCGCAACCTTTCGTAATCGAAGAGGAGCCGACGCGAATCTGCTGAATCCCGCCGTACGCACCAAAAAGGGAGTAGAGGTACTCACCGGTGCACTGCTTCGACGGTATTCCCGTGACCAACAGGATGCGTTCGTCTGGCATGATAAGTTTTTTTATTATTACTTTATTGCGATAAGGGCGTCAAAACGAAAGTACTTTTTTAAGGGAAGGAAAAGAATGAAGGAGAGATGTGAAAAGTAAAACGCATGTGCATTCTCGCACTGCACGTCAATGAAGCTCTTTTTTGTTGTTTGTTGACCAGCAATTTCCGAAAAGAACAGGAGTGGGGGAAATGCCACGGAACACAGGCAAATTGAAAAGCCACCGTAGCACCAGTGCACACAGACAAATACATTACGCTTGGCCTCGACCACGTCAATAGGGAAGATGAAATGTGATTTGTAGTAGCACAATGAAGACTGAAAGCCAGCGGAGGTAGTGGCGAAAAGGCAAACAAAAGAAAAAAAAGAAACGCTTTGGATTGCGGGAAGAAACAAAACGGCGAAACGTTTCTTTTTTGTTTTTTGACGTAAAGTGAAAGCACATCTGATTCTTAATAGGGTGTGCAAAGAGCCGAAAGTCCTTCACTCGGCGTCAACGGCGAGTGCCGCCACGGACGGGACACACAGGACATTGTTCCCGTCCTCGCCGCTACCCTCCACAAGAACTATTGTGTGAATAACCCGCTTCAAAAAGGACGCTTGCGCAGCGTCATTTGTGATGAGGAGACTAGGGTCGATCTGCCGTGTGAACGCTTCGTACCCTTTCTGAGTGGTGCAGAAAAGCACGCGATGACGCTCGATGCCATCGATGCCTTTGACAAGGTCGAGAATCCGTTTTTTGTCATCTGCATTTGCGATGCGGCACATGAGGAATACTTCGGAGGAAAACGCGTAGAACCGCAGCACGTCCTGTGCCTTGCCGTCGGCCTTCCACGATTTCCCATCGTGCAGAACTTCCCAGGCAATGCAGATCTTTTTACCAACGAAGCTCTTCTGCTTGATGCACGTCAATACGTCAGACGGCTCGACGTCGTTCTTCGGTGCGCTCAGCGACCTTCTCACGGTAGTGGCGGAAGGGCGGGACGGCGTCCCTTTTCGTCTGCAAAAAATGTACAGCGTCACCGCGCCGACCACGATGGCTACGAGTGTGGTTGTCGACACGGGAAGACGATCCGACACCTCGAGGAAGAAGGAGCGGCGAACTGCGCGGACCATTTTCGTCAGTGTAATGTGTTGGCCTATACAGACGTTGATTTGGAGAGAATATATAATGACCACACACTTAAAAAAAAAAACTCTAGTAAAGAATAATACTATAAATAGTATCTCAACCTAATTAGCTGTAAAGCAGGTCAAAAAAAAAAGCTACTTTGAGGATTACTTTGAGGAGAGGGTAGGCAGGAAAAAAAAAACTGAGAGGTAAAAAGCAAGGAAGTCAAAAAGACGGAGAAAGTGCATTAATTACTATATTTAAAGACAGCGCAAAAAGAGCACGGTAGCAGTCGACTGAGCTTTAGTCTTGAATTGAACCGTAAGTATGAACATTAGGTGAAACGAGTTGGTACACTTACACCCCATGTAGCCACTCTGTGCAGAACAATAAAAGCACATAAAAAATCAGAGTAGTAAGAAGAAGCTGTTATGTCGATACGAGCCACCGGCTTACTGTATTTCTTTTTGAGAACAGAAAGATAGAGTGTTTTAAAAAATCATTTGCCCCCTTTTCCGAAACAAGGGTTCAAACAAGATGTTCGTTCTTGAAAAAAAAAAAGCAGGGAATGCGGCGTCTGCTTCACCGCTTAAATGCAATAAAAATAGCAGTTGGAAGACTCACCACGCACCACAAAGCCTTTTTCTATAAGCGCTTCGATGCGGTGCTTTATTTCCGCTCTCGTCGGTAAGCAGACATCTTGTAGTTCGTTCTCGATTGCGCCGTACAAGTTATCATGACTGAGACTCCGATGCTCTTTCAAAAGCTTCACAATTGTTGCATCCAAGCTCATCGTCCGCGTCCCCTCAATGCCCTTCCGCTGCGCGGCCGATACGCCGCTCCCGTCGCCCGCACTTTTCGGCACAGAAGTGCTCACCTTCACCTTCGGCCTGGAAGAATAAAACTGTGTGTTGAAGCGAAAGTCGTTGCCGCTGCGCACGGCAAGACCTGTGTTGCACAGAGTGTTGAATTGTACCGAAACTTCATCCCGTCCAAGCGCGCTTTTTCGAGCCACTGCTGCCACGTCCACATCCTCGTCTGAGTTTAACGCGAGAACGCTGTTGACGAAATGCGTATGTGCCGAGACGGAGTACGTTTTCCCGTTATGGTGCAGCTGGAAGACGACGGAGCCGAGACTCATCTGGAATGCGAGCTTTCGACCGTTGTGGCGTCGCCGATAATACTCTTGAAAGATGTAACTGCAGGCGTCCATGCTCTCAGGCACATTCAGCGGGATATTGGTGTACTGCGGCCACAAACCGCTCGTGAGAACGAGAACGTCAAACTCTAGCGGCAGGGAGTTTTTTCGCAGTGCCACTTCCGTCACAAGCTTCTGCTGCGCTGCTGTGGCGCTTCGGATATCCTCCACCATTTTCTGGAACCGGTTCACAACGCTCGTGCCGTAGATGCTCGACAGGCAATCAATGAAGAAGCACTCTGTGTCGACAGAGCGCGGCTTCGCGTGAATAAGGCGAGCAGCAAGGTGAGTCCGGAAAGCAGCTTCAAACGGCTCCAAATCAGGCGTGAGCTGCAAAATTGTAAGTACGTTGTTGCCGACTGTTTCTATTGTGTCGTCTCTGTTTTGTCGGATTGCTGCATCGTAGTAAAGTGAAAGAACCTCCATAAACCGGGTATTGTTACCTAAAATGTTCCGCACGACGCGCAAGAACGGCGCCTGCGAGTGGCCTTCTACAGGAAGCAAGCAGTCCAGCTCTTTCGCTTTTGCAATGAGCCGCAGCATATCTTCGACGGCAGTGAAAGGAAATGCGTTTGCGCTGCGATTTGCTAAAATCCCTTCGCCTCTCTCTTTCACCGCGCGCACAATCACGTCAATGACATCTTTTTCCTTCCTCATTGCACAAAAGACCCGTACAAATACTGCAATGCTCTCAATATCCCAGGTCGTTGTAAACCTTCCTAAACCCGTCGGCCCCAGCAGCACATTGCAGACATACGCAGGATCGCTGAGAACGAGAGATGTGTAGAGTGCGTTTGTCAATCTGTCAAGCACAATATAAAAAAAAGTGTCTGCATAGCGGTCGCGCTCGCTGCACACAACACTCTGTACCCACTTTAGGTATTTGCATGGTTCTAAAAGCCGCTTTTGCTTTTCCCCTAAAATGTAATAATTGTCGGTTTTTGCCTCCACAAACGGCGATTCCATGCAGTGTGAAAAATATTTACCACCCTCCGCCGTGTATAATTCTTGACCAAGGTCGCGTATAATCGCTTCGGCAGCAGGATTTTCGACCGCCTGTTTAATTGAAGCGATAAGGCAGGCAGATGCTTCTGGATTGCCTAAAGTGTAAGTACAAAAAATGCGCTCTCCTACTTGTTCAACTGAGGAGTGGTGATAGGCGTACATGTAGTTTTTATCGAAATAAAGCAGTACGTTGCTTATTTGACTGACGGAGTCATTGTAGTCTTGCCACTCACGCAGAAAATCTGCTGCAAAAAACGACGACTCGTTGATGCGTTCAAGGATTGTGTTCACTTGTAACCGAAACTGCTCTCCTAATTGATCCAGAATAAGGTTTCCACATTGTGCCTGGCATAGTTGAAATGCAGAATGATGAATGCGCTGGAATGAATGTCTCGAAAGCTCCTTTTTGAAAATACACCGCACGGTCTCTTCAATAATTGCCCATTTCTCTGAGAATCCAGAGCAGTCAGCGAAGCGTTTACGTTTGTAAATTGTATTCGTGATAGACATTTTAAAATACAACTAAAAGCTGGAAAAAAAAAGAGAGGATAGCTAGCGTTTTCTTTTTTTTTTAAGGTGTTCACGGTGACAGTTCTGAAACGTCGTCACGATGATAAGCAAAAGGAACAGTAATAAAAACAATCTAAGACACAGAGTTGCAAGGCAGCAGAAGAAAACAAGTGGAAATTGGAAAAAATATATATACGGTGTAGAAGTCTGTTCATTTTTTTCTGGCGTGGCAAGTAACCCTAGACTTTGGTGGCGATGAGTTCAAGTTTTGTAAAACAGCAACAACAAAAAATAACAATAATAATAAACAGTGATTTAGCCCTTCTCTTTTCATCAACCGCGTTTTGCTCCGTTTAGGTTTGTGACACCATTCTTCTTCGTTAACAATACCAAGAACACTGCCAGCTGTCTGCGGTTGAATAAGGTTGATCACGCGAAAAGCTACGTTGCACCTGACTACAACGAGTCTTATATTCTCAAAATTCGAATTTCTTCCTTTCTTCACGCCAGCTAACGAGAAAGCAAACAGTTTCCCTGCTAGTACCTCCTTGGAAAATTCTGTAATTAGTAACTTTATTTTAGTAATTTCTTTGCTACGCGCAGTTAACCAGTTACCAAAGAGTTACACACAGAAAGAAACTAATTTAAGCTCACCAACACTTAACGAACAAAACGTGAGAAAAAAAAAAACGCGTTTGCAATCTGACTATGCATCAGTGACGAACAATTGCAAACTTCTCGGGAAAACGTGAAACAAACAGTTTAAAAATGACGACGTGTTTGAGTTATTATTTTTTTTTCTCATCACCAAAACAACAACGAAATGCACCCTCACCAAAAAATGATAACACCAAAAATGTCAGAGGTGACAATAAAGGGTAGCTGAATTATTTGGGCCTGCTCTTCCCTCTTCGTTTTTCCTTTTATTATTTCGCCACATTTTTTCTTTCCTTTTCTTCCAGCTCCTTGCAGGAAACGACTGACGATGACGAATTAACAGGGTGAAACGCAAGCAAGCATGCTAACGCTCAAATAAACAAACTAAATACTTGCTGGTTCTTCAGGTATTTTCGCTCGCCGAGCTTCGCTTATTTGTAAAAGCTGCTGAGAAAGGAAAAAGTGAAGAAACATTAACAATAAAAGAGCTTAGCTATTTTTAGTTCGTGGATTTCTTCACTGGGCGGTAGACGCCGACAACTACTGCGTGGTCTCGCTCAAAAGGCTCAAGCGACACCTGCTCCAGAGGCTTCAACTTGTCTTTCTTCAACTTGTTTAGCTCGGCAGCAATTACCACCGGCGCCTCCAGGGTTGAGTCGATGCAGTTGGCCTTGATGGAAATCACGTAGTGGCCGCCGTTCTGCAAAAACGCCTGTGCGTTCAAAGCAAGGATACGGGCCTGGTCGGGCTGCGCCACATCCATAAATATGCAATCTACCATAGGGACCAGCATGCGGTACTTCATCGGGTAGCGGGCATCCTCAATAATTGGGACAATGTTGGGGCGGCGCTTCGACATCTCCACTAAATCGCGACCCACGCGGTGCGAAAACTCAACGGCATACACCATACCCTCCGGTCCGACAAGGTCGCTCACGTGGCTAACAGTCGTACCGGTGGCCCCACCGAGGTACAGTACCTTGGAGCCCGGCCCCATGTGGATGCTGCTCACACCAGCGTAAATGGCAGAGGCCAGCTTCGAGCGGTAGGGATTCCACAGACGGTACTCCTTCTTTTCGTCACCGCCCTGCGTCGCGCCAAGCTCTATGCGCTTCTCACCGTAGACGGAGATACCAGGTACCATATTGAGAGTGCAGAGTGAGTCGGCTTTACCCTTCGAAATGAAGACTCCGGGATGCAACATATGGGGCTCGACGATGACCTTGGCCCCGGCGCCGCCACCACGGCCACCGCGACCGCGACCCGCACCGCGACCACCGCGGCCACCACGGTCACCACCGCGACCGCCAAAGCCACCACGACCCCCCCACCGCGACCACCACCACGTGCGAATCCACCGCGCATTTTTACACTGATAGTAGTGCTTTCGTAAATAATATATAAATATAATCAGCTTATTATTTGGTTTTGGAAATTTGCAGTGTGTAGAGGGTCCAGTGTTAAAATGCAACGTTGGTTTTATTTACGTAAAAGCAGCGGTCAGTAGTCGTTGAGAAAAGCGAGGTGTACAAACCAAGAGTATACAATAGAGAACTAAAAGGAGTGAGCAAAATGTGGTCCAAATTCTAGGCTTGCCTGGTGAATAGGATAGCTTTGATAACGTGAACATTATTGACGTTACATTTGCAACAAAAGATATCAGAAGAGGAACTTAAGTATTTTTGATTCTAGTACTCGAGTGTGACGTTTAGTAAATAAGGTAAGCACATCTGCTTTTTATGAAATTAATTTCGCTCACCGATGGTGTTTTTCTTTAATCTCCTTCTATATTATTTTTTTTTTTAATAAAAGAACAACACAAAGTAAAATTTGTAATTCTGTACTTTGCAGTCTTTTTCAGAAGATGTTAAAATACAATCAATATGTTACTAGCGGATTGGCGGCGAGGTGAAAGAAAGGAAGGCGACTTTAATGCTGTGTGTATTAGCCGTGTTTACAATTTTTTTTTTCTGTTTCTAATGAGCGATTTGCACTTTAAATTACAAGCCACCAAGGTGGCGTTTGGCACCAACAAAAGTACTGACCCTTACTAAAGAGTACATTAAATCGAATTGTGCGTTACAAATTGCGTGTCATTGGTTGTTGGTGCCAAACTCAACACGTTTCACACTCTTTCGAATTGTTGAAACCATACAAAGTGTTTTCGTGCTTGCACGACCAGAGGCGGAGGTGAGTGGCTGACTCCTCGGCGCCGTTCGTAATCTGAGTAATTCTTCAAGTGCCTCAGAGTTTATAAGCCACGTTAAACCTCCAAAGTTGGTAGGAAACTGCTCTGCTTCTTGGTGGGGCTTTGAGTGCCTAAAGAAATCGGTGAGCGCAGGGAAGGGCAAATGCTTACGCTAATAATTTCCTTAGATTTTTTTTGTTCCTGTCTGGTGGGGGTGGTTCGACCCTGGGTTGCGCTCCGTGTGTCTGTGAGGGGGGGGGTTTGGGTTGGCGCTTCGCCGCGCCGCAGCCCCCCTCCGCCCGGCCCAGCGGGGCGGGGGGGGGGTCCCGTCCGCGCGCGCCAGGCGACCCCGCCCCGCCCCCGGCGCCGAAGGGAGGGCCCGGGGGGCCCCGGCGCGGCCGAACCATATGGCCCTCTGATCCTCCCTCCGGCACGCGATGACCGAGACGTGTTGAGCTGGTGCGCGTGAAAACGCGCGGCGGAACCACTTGCACGGCGGACGCGCGGGCTAGTAGGAAGAGTTGTTGGCGAGAAAGTTCTTGAGTCGGACACGGCTGCTTCTGTTGCCCCGCTGCCGCGCTCATCGAGACGTGTATGCGTGTATGTTTGTGTACCTTTGTTCTCCGTTTGGTTGGCATGCTGTAGGGGGCGATGCTGCCCTAGTCTTGCGGAATGCCGGAAATCTCTAGAACCTTGTCGTACCAATTGTCATCTGCTGATAAGTTTTGCAGCGTTGGCGCTGTGAAGTCGGACGGTTGTTGCAGGCTCGCGACAAACTTCTCAAGCATTAGCGGCCCCGTTGTATGCACCTCCGGGGCTGGTGTGCTGGTAAGGCCGCGGCGTTTAATTTCGTCGTGTAGCGACGTTGCGTGGCGCCCTGGCAGCTCGCACATGATGATCTCGTCAAAGTAGCGCAGATCGTTTGACACATTGAGGCCTGCACCGTGCATCGAGATCCAGTTCCCCAGCTGCAGGCCGATGGAGCCGAGCTTTTGAGGGGGGATGTCATTGTACTTGTCCGCCCACACGCCAGTCTTGAATCGATGCGTTGGGACGCCATAGTGCGCGGCAGATTGCATCATGGCTTCCTCCAGCACCCAGCTGAACCACTCGATGGGCGACCGCACCTTCTGCGCCGTGCATGCCTTCCATAGGGACTGGATGTTGGCTACTGGGTACATTGTCAGCTGGCCCGGACCGTGGTACGTGATACCGCCGCCACGCCGTGTCTTGACAACGTCTACGCTACAGTTTTTTGGCAAGCCGTCCGTCGTGTCACGCCGGCCCACGGTGTACACAGGTGCACTGTGCTCCACCAGCAGCGTCACGTCGGGCAGGAGCGGAAGTGCACACTCCCCGCGCCGCACACTCACCTGCCGTGCGATCTTCGCGTTGAAAACGGTCTCCTGGAGCTTCAAAACGCGCTTGTAGTCGCGCTTGCCTAGATAGAACGCCCTCATTTTGTTATTGCGTGTGTAGCTGTTTAACTGCTGTGAGAAGAGAGGGTGAGGATGCGATAAATAGAGTGGTGAAAGGTAATAAGAAAAACCTGTAGCTAAAACAGTCAAATAAAACGACAACAGCAGTGGCAAAAAAATGACGTCTGCGCGGTTAAACGCGTGCCGCTGGAGTTTTGCGACTGCGGGATTAGGTTGCGTTTGCGTTATATCTGCTCCGTGATCGTTGTATGCGATACTCAAGTGCAACCTGACCTCGCGCAAACAGTTCAACGCGCAGCTCGAAAAGTCGTTGTTGGCTCTTTTGAAATCGTAGGGATCTGTCGATTGAACTTTCACTGTCAGTTGCGATTCGAAGCACTCTAGTGTTTTCGCTGTCGTTGCACATGTTTTTCTATGTCTGGAGATGGACATACATGCAGGAAACCGTGACGATCGCCGCTCGATCATGTTCATCATTACATCAAGTCATAGCTTTGTGAGAAGCTGAGGAAGAAGAAAGAGATCACTATGTACATCCGGAAAGACCTTTTTCCCTTTTCCCTCGTGTTTTTGTTCGTCAGCAACAGAATTATTGAACTGGGGTGCGTCGAGGAGCAGACAGGGCCGCAGAGTTTGAGCTTTTGACGTTCTAAAAGAGATGTTAAAATGCGACTGTCATAAGAGACAGTTTGTCGTAGGGCTAAGTACGCACAATCCCCTTACAACTCGGTGGCGGAGTCCGCCTCGCCGTCTTCCTCGCCGCCGTCTTCATCCCCAATCTCGTACGCGTCGTTTTCGTTATCGCCCAGCTCCTCTGCGCCTTCCTGTGGCACCTCGCCTTGCTTCTTGTCGAGGCGGTTTTCGTCTTCGATGAGGCGAGCAATGTAGCCGTTGAGGAAAGCCTGGAACTCCGCATCGCACACGTTGTTCACGAAGTGCACCGTGATGGCATCCGCACCGTGCTCCACGACGCGCAGCTGCGCAAACCACTGACTAAGCACCATCGTGTTGTCGCTCTCGTCCGTCGTCGCCAGCTCGATCACCTTCGGCAGGCCGATGATGCGCAGCGCGCAGATACCGTCCGTCGGCGCCGCCGTGTTGAGGGGCGTTAGTGCATTCAAGATGAATGTGTCGTTCTCCGACAGCGCCTGAAAGGCGGCGGCGGTGCCTTCGGGTAGGCAGTAGTAAAAGCACTCGTCTGGGTATGCTTCGGAGGCGCTCAAAGCAAGGGCCGTGAAGGCAAGGGGCTGGTGCAGCTTCAGCAGCGTGCCAGCGGAGAGCTCGCCGAGGAACTGCTCACACTCGGGGACGAGTCCCTTGCCCACCTCCGAGTCGCACGACATAAGAATCAGCGACAGCTTGCCGTACGAGAGGCTCTCTGAACCTACCTTTTGATCGGCGGCGATACACATCATGTTGACATCCGCAAAAGGCACGCCCTGCGCTGCCAAATGCTCAGCCAAGGTCGGGATGGCCTCCGGTGAGGCCGGCAAGGCCTCTCGGGCCGCTGTCTCATCGTTGGAGAGGTCGGCCATCAAAGTGATGCTCTCCGGGTAGTGCAGCGGCAGCGCGGCGACGGTGTTCCACACGTGCATCTCCTCCTCTGTCACAGTGACCCAGCGATTGGTAAAAATCTGGTTGATGGTGGAGTCATCTTGTTCGGGCGTCGCGCCCTTTGCGGTCAAGTCGGGGCTGCGCGCCGCGCCCATGGACGGCGGCGATGGCGTCGTGGGTGCGTTGTGCGGCGACAGTTCCGCCTCCTGCGACGTATTCGGACTGCTGGACGGAACCGCCACGGAGGACTCGGTGACATCCGAAGCCACCACCCCGTCCTCACCTTCCTCCAGCTCCTCATACGCGTCGGCACCTTCCCTTTGCTCCTCTTCGAAGTCGTGCGCACCGTCGCCGACTTCATCCATGTCCGCTGCAGCCTCCGTGTGTGGTGCGGCAGAGTGGTCTAATCCCTCGTTATCATCAACTGCTGCTACTACCTCTGTGCCTTCGTCCTCGAGCTCGCCGTAGGCGTCTTCCTCGTTGTTGCCGTTCGCTTCGTGCGTGCCTTCAGGCGCTTCCTCCTCGTGCCCGGCGAGCACCGGCCCTTGTGTTGACGCCTCTTCATCTACAGCGTCCGCAGTAGGAGCTCCTTCCTCTTGCGGGTAATCGCCGCCCTCTGCTTCCCGTTCTTTTCCTCCTTCCTCTTCTTGTTCCACGTTGTCGTGCTTTGGTGACGGCGCGCGGGGTGCAGCTTCCAGCTTTTGTGCTGCAACCTTTTCTTTGTTCTGATGCAACTGAGTTGCGGGAGCAGGAGTGGACGTTGACGGCGCAGGTACGCCTGCAGCGATGCGACGCTGCGCCACGACAGCCATCAGCGCGTCCCGCAGTGTTCCACTATCTCCAACGAAGGCCTGCAGGTCTGAGGCAGACACCGTCGCCTCGCTGCCGCCCTCGTTCTTGTGCACTGCTGCCGTAATGTGCGCCAAGTCGTCGCTCGACAACTCCGCTCCATCGGCGCCCAGCAGTGCCCGCACTGCACGGTTGAACTCGTTTGCGCCGACCTCGCTCTCCGACGGAGAAAACTTCGACTCCCAAAAATGTAGTGCGTCCTGGTTCGTGATGTACTCCGCGGCAGCGTTTTGCTGTTTGCACAGGTCGTGCACGATACGACAGATCTTCGGTGTGTCGATGCCCTCCAGTTGGGTGCGCATTTTCCCTTCCTTGTAGAAAACAAAGTAGGGCTTGGAGTGGTTCTGCCGCTGCTCTAGTATCTTTGACCAGAACGCCACGAGTGTCTCGGGCGAGAACTCCATGCCTTTCTGCCGTGCGGGTGCCTTGGAGTCCTCGGGGTTGCGTAGACTCTCCAGCACCGCGTTGCACTCCACGGAGAAGAAGCGCAGGTGCACCATGTCTCCTGCATCGGTGGAAAGGCGGCGGAAGGTCTCGCTGAGTGCTTTGCAGTGTCCCCATTCAGCGTTGTAGATGTCCAGCACCGCCACACCGTGCTGCGCCTGTGAAAGCTGCAGCTCGCCCTCTAGCTGGGACGCGGTGATGATGTTCTTCACCACATCTTTGTGCGATTGGGTCTGCATGACGTGAACCGTTAGCGAGGGTTTAGTTTTTTGTATGTAACAGCAGACAAATGAGAGGAGTCGAAAGTGTGTGAGCGCACGGTTGCGCAGTTACTGACTTCTTTTCGTTTTACGCGTTGTAGCACGTCTAGTTGCGGCGGCGATGAGGGCGGAGAAAAAAAAAAAGAGACGAAAACAACAGAAAACAAAGATGTTTTGAATGCACCCAAACCACCTCTGAGGAGTAGTCGCAATCAGCGTGAATCAGTCATCAAAAACAAGAGATCGATAACGACAACAGAAAAAGGGTTGCCCAACGCAAAGAAACACAAGTAGAGTGAATAGAGAGAGACAATGGTGAAGAAAACATCTGATCTTAGAAAATGCGAGGGGTGTGGGCCAAAGCAGTGTGTCAAGAGGAGTTATTATTGTGATCATATGAGATACCGGAAAGACCAGTCCGCTGCGTGGGAAGGTAAAGTGCAGCAATTACTTTTTCCCCTGTTTTGTTCGACGAATATCAGACTGATCGTTGTGTATGGGTTTTCGTGTTGATATTGTGCGCATTTGAGAATTGACGTGAGAGAAACATAGAAGCTGAGAAATAACAGAAGCGAAATCGACGAATCCGGAAAAGCGAGGGAAAAATACGTTGCATAGATCACATGTTGATTGCACGTCATATGGTAAGAAATTCACACAGTGCTCAATTGCACGCCACACACGGAGCAGCACCGAGAGGCAAAGCTCACCACTCTTGCGTTGCATTGCGGACACGTCAGCGCCGCTGGGGCGCCGTGCGACTGCAAAGGAGGGAGGGTGAGAGACTCGAGGGAGGCACGTTCAGGCGTTGTGGACACCGCGACCTGCCGTGCAGCTTTTTGTCGGGCGCGTGGGCTGCCCGTGGAAAGTGTCGTTGGTGTGTGTAGGGAAAAAGGAATACCGAGGGAGGCGGTAGACTCACGGGAGC
Organism: Crithidia expoeki; assembly: GCA_900240875.1. Lineage (NCBI taxonomy): Eukaryota > Euglenozoa > Kinetoplastea > Trypanosomatida > Trypanosomatidae > Crithidia > Crithidia expoeki. Next base: position 731,095 of record OESE01000222.1, read on the forward strand.
GGTTGCCGGAGGAGGATGTCAACGCCGCTTCCATTGATGGCGCACGTGTGTGGAGAGGGCGAGAGGAGTGGAGCGGCGGCGAGGGCGGCTTTGTCGGTTGATGGTTGGAGGACTCTGACGCTGCTACCGCTTTCTCGGTTAGATCATTACAGCTCCTATTTCTGTTGTTACTTTTGCTAGCACCACCACCACCACTTCCTATCTTGTCATCTTCTCTAACGTCGTTGAGTCTCGAGTCCCGCAGTTTGGTAGTCTGCCACAGTGTTCGCAGTTCTCTAAGACGTTTCTGTAGCGTTTCTACGGTGATAGTGTCGGCTGCTTCGGTGTTTGACATAGTGCCGCATAAAGGGCCGGCGCAAAGATTAAGAAACGCACTCACAGTCCCAGCGGAAGTGGGGAAATGGGATGAAGAAAGAGGTTTCACGCCGCCTGAGAATTGCGTGCGAAAGGAAACGCACCTTTTTGCGCAAACATGAAGGCTGAGTGACCGTAAAGGCGGAGAGGGAGGAAAAAATGGGGAGGTTAAATGTGAGAACAACAATTTCAGCTTAGAACAAAAAAAAAAAATGGAGTTTTTGAGCGTACGTGTCGGCGAAGTCGGTTGTCATCAAAACAATGTAAGGCTTTGGGCGCGTCTCGTTTCTCGGAGTCATGTACATACGATTGAAAAGCAACATTCGTAACAAATCAAGAGAGCCAATTTTGGCAACAGCTGGCTCTGTTAACGCAGAGTAAATTGCGCAAGTAGAGTTACTTTAGTTGGCATACGAGGGGAGGGAGACTCAATATCCTTCCAAGTGTGGTACTACTTTCCGAGTTTTATTTATCAATTGACAAGGAAGACACGAACAAAAACGCACAACTCAACAGGCAAGGCGAAAAAAACAACAACAAGAGAAAAATACGCTAGAATCGCTAATGAAAGTTTAGCCGGGTTCCATTGCTTCAACAAGCACACAGGGCAGCAAAATCAGACTAAGAATACAGCTTAGAAAGACAAACAACAACAACAACAACAACAAAGTGCACAAGTTACCAAGCTATACGTATAACGAGCATACGCATACTATATATATATATATATAGTATGTGTGTGTGTGTGTTTCCTACCTTTTTGATTGCTTTACTTGCGACGCGGCACACATCTGCGTCGAGATGCCATGACTGGAGAAGACAAAGTAGAGAGCAAAAACAAGAGAGCAGAATCGCGCATGCAGAGGAACGAGTACGTCTCAGTGCGTTTGTGTTGCTGCAGAAACGCACAGAGGTGCAACCACACAAGGGTGCCGTGCAGTTTCTTGCATTGATATGTTTCCCACATTGCTTCTTTGCTCTAGCTTCGTCGTTGAATCTATGCCAAGACCTCCGGGTTGAAGAGGTGGAAGCGAACAGTCGGCAGTTGCTCGTCAAAGCACGTCTTAGTGCGGTAGGAGAGCGTGTTGTTGCACACAATACGGCCATCCATCGACACCACCACTACGCCACCCCACGCCTCCTCCGCGTTCAGATAGGTCTTGTTCACCTGGATGGAGATGGGCGCACCCGTCTGGTCCTTGTACCACTTCTCCAGCTCAGGGATCTGGCGGTTCACATCGGCTGCATCCTCCTGCCGGCACTGGATGACGGCATCAGTACGGATCGAGAGCAGCGACTGGTGAATCAGCTTTGTCAGCATCGGGTTGTACTGAGACGGGTTCGCGACCTTTGCCATAATCTTCTGACGCGTCTGTTCGTGCAACTGCTCCATAATCTTCGCGCGCTCCTCCATCACGCGCAGGCGTTGCATCTTCGAGTAGTTCGCGCGCGCCACGCGGCGGTTGACGTCAACCTGCTTGCGCTTCTTCTCGGCGTTGGCGCGGATCTTTGTTTTCTCAGCCTCGACGAGGCGCATCTTTTCGACGTCGTACTCCTCCTGGGCGGCCGCGTCGAGCTCCTCGACCTTCTCCTGTGCCTCGCGCTCGATGAAGTCGATCATCGACTGAATCTGGCGTGCTTCGCTCATGATGCTGGATTAAAGGGTGATGGGGGTAGTGCGTAGAGGAACTACAATCGAGAAGCAATGAGTTCGCTGTAGTAAAAAAGAGGCGATTGGAGCGCAGGCTTTTTCTTGCCAAGGAGGGGGAACGGCGCAACGAGTAAAGGGACGAGAGAAAGGAAATAACTTTTTTTTTTTTTACGTGTGTGGGCGCCCCGGTAACGCGTCGAAAGGAGGAGCGAAAAAAAAAAAAGAAATCGAATGAAGTGGGAGAGCACGTAAAAGTGCAAGCCTTTAGAAATGTGTGCGTACCTGAACGGGACACGCCTGCCTGAGAGTGAAGCAGCAGTGATGTATTTCAAGATGACATTTACGTCCTTTTCCCCGTCGAGGTTTCAAATTGGCGTTCGTTCATTACGTGACCTGGGTGGATGTTTGCAATCGTGTTGAAGTCGGCCCACCACAACACTTCTTCAATATAAATATATATTTTTTCCTGCACTCAAGGTGATGATGAGTTTACGTGTTGAGATGAGACAAATGGTTAAAAACAACGAGCATGTGTTCCGTCACACTGTGCACCTGTGTCAGCCACTGTAAGGTATGATATGTGATGAAGGTAAAAAAACAACACAACACAAAACAGATCCCCATAAATAGGTATTGAAACAACGAAAAAGCTTGCAACCAACGCTATCCGTTAGCCTGACGCTGTTTTCATTACCTGCTCAGAAGTACCTGACCCCTTTATCTCTATCCTGCGTTCACCATTGACTGGCGGCACTGCGCCCAGCTCATGATAAACACGAGCGGTGCTGTCACCGGCAGCACGTGGTTACGCCACAGTCGAAAACGCATATTGTGCATCGTGACCAGCATTGCGTAGAAGGCCCACCCAGTAAAGACTGTGAGAAGACTGCTCGACGGGATAGTGCAAAATGGGGCTATGGCTGCCCCGCACGTGGCACCAAAGATGAGAAGGTAGTTGTGAAAGGTGGTAAACCAGCGAATCCCCTCACCGCAGGAGAAGAACACGTAAAAGCACATGCACCAGCTGGCTACGGCGTAGACCCAGAAGAGGGTTGATAAGACTGAAAGGAACATGATACTGATTTCAACTGGCTTTTGATTTGTGTGTTTATGTTTGAAGTTTCTGTAAGTACGCACAAGAGAAAGAGGGAGTGTGCGCCCTTACATAAATGTGAAGGACAGAACGGAGCGGAGGGCTAAAACTAGAAAGCTGTGGATACTGATAATGGTAGGTGTGAGCAAGAGGATTTAATGGAGTCATTTTACTTGCATAGGAGGCAATCAGAACTGTGGTGGGACACACTCACTTCTCACTGCATTTCCAAAAAAAAAAAAAATAGATAAACCACTGTAGCCCAGCGGGGCTTTTGGTAATTGCACTGTGCGGCTATTATCAAGCTTACCACTAGAATTATTTGGGAAAAGAAAACAGTGGTGCATCTTCCCTCTTCGATTTAACACTGTTTGAAGACGTAGTACAGCGGTAATATGACGAGAAGTTTGAGAGCAGCGCACGCTTTAGTACACTTGCGCACAAATTCAGGGGACAAAAGAAGCAATACGTTCGAGACTATGCTGTGTCCTCATTTACCATGCGTTGTGCCTGCTCAAGGCACATGCGCTGGATAAAGCTGCTCCGACCTTGCTTTGAGTTGGTGTACCTGTTAAGGACAGCTTTTCGTTGCTTTATTCCGCTGCGCCAGAACAAGCGAAGGGTCTCCAGGGCGGACTTCTCGATGCTCTCCGAGGGAAACTCGTGGAGGACGCGGCGACCTAAGAAGCGAGGGCGGTGTGCGACATCGTGGACGGGGACCTCTGGAAAAGGGTAGGGATTCGCGTTAATTGCACAGACCTCCCGCTCCACGCTGTCCAGGGTCTGCGCTCTTCTGCGAGCGCCAAAAGTCACCTCCAGCGCGCTCTGGCCGTTGTCTTCCTCTTCGCCAATATGCAAAAGGTCTTCTTCGTTTATGCTGGTGTCCACCATGGCCACCGCAGCCCCTTTCGGCAGGGCATTGAGCGAAGAAGCGTTGATGGCTGCGAGGCCGTCGCCAGGCACCGGCAATGTCGGCTTTGCCGTTTCCAAACGCTGTATGTCCTCCTCGAGAAAGGTGCGCGAAAAACAAAAATACTTGCGCACAACGGCCTCCCAAAATGTCTGCTTTGTCTCTTTATCCACCACGCGCTCGCGAAAGATGGCTGCAAGGACGGGGATCTGACGTAACACGTCGTTTTCCATTTGTTCTGTAATGGGCAGCAGCTCGAAAGTTTCCCGGTCGACGAGGCTTTCCAGGGCTTCAAAGGCCTGTTCGACCCCGCGCTGCCCCTCGGCGCTCAGGACCGCTTGCAGCTCCTGTTCGTCTAGCACGCCCACGTCAACCGCGGCGTGGCAGATGCTGGAAGTCACCCAGTCTTCATTGGACTGTTGCTGCGCAGCCTCCTGAATCCGCACGATCGACTCAATCAGGTTCTCTCGATCGTGCAGGGACTCGAACTTGAGGAGGTACGACGCGCCGTCCACTACCATCTTCGCGGCGGTCTCGTCTTTGCGGGAGCGCAGGAGCTGCGAGACGCTGCGAGCTCCAATGTGAATTGGGTCCTTGGCAACGGTGGTGTACAGGAACACGATGAAGTCGCCTTTGATCTGCACCGTACACTCCTCTTTGTTCACCTGCACGTGCGTCATCGTGAGGAAAAGTTACGGAAAAGCTACCAAAAAGAAGCGCAGATTTGCCACGGTAATGAAGACACGAAGTACCCACGTAGGAATGAGTACGGAAGAAAGAAGTTGTTGAAACGACGAAGATGAATGTGAATTTTTTTCCCCTCTTACAGGTGCTGATTGCCAGCTTTCGCTTATTTACTGTCGAAAGAAGCACCTACATTCTGGTTTACACGTATAAAGAGTGCGTAGCAACTTGAACAAACATAGTTGGTGATAACTGAACGTCTGATCCTATTGTTTGCATTTTTTTTTAATATTGATTTGGTGCGTTCGCAATAGTTTGGATTCGTAAACGGCGAAACGTCAACCGAGAGGATTTGTCACATAGGTGGTAGATACATCCGACACAAATGAGTCGGGATTCGTAAAAGGAAAAATAAAAGATACATACATAGGGAAGCATCTTTCATGTAAATTGCGTTCTTGAAAACTAACATAAGCAAACAAACAGCGAACGTCCAACCAAAGTTCCTACACCAAGCAATGGTCGGCTACACGCTTACTTCCGCTCCGAAACACGGAAGTCGCGCACATCGCTCAGGCCGTGTTGTACCAGAAGCCGACGCACCGCCTCCTTATCTAGTGTGTCTAGCACCAGTGAATCAGGGATCAGCACCTCCTCGATTGTGTCGTTGTCGTGGACGACGCTGATCGCACGTCGTGGTCCAGCGGTCAGGTAGCTCGATGTCGCCGGCACCGCCCACGCCTTTTCCACGGTCGCGTAGAAGCGCTCATCCGACTCCTCCGCGGGGGACACGTCGTTGTAGTACTCCACAAATTCATCCAGGGTGACGGTGCCGATCTTGCACCCGACTCTCCCTGGCCAGCAGTTCTCAAAGTCTCGCACCGCCTCCTCGCGCAGCAGTAGCCCATCCACCACATCCGGCAGCGTCCCGGCGTTGGCACAGAAGAGACGGTGCATCTCGGTGTATTCCACCGACCCTTTTCCCTCAATCGTGAGCTGCTGGTAGGCGTAGATGACGGCACGGAGGCGGTCCTGCGGCATCGTGCCCCGCAGCTCCGCCAGCAGCTCCTGCGCGCAGACGACGTTGTTGCCCGTGGTGTCGAACTTCTTCACGAGGACGTCGACCTCTACAGGTGAGAGACGCACACCGAGACGAGCGACGGCGTTGCGCAGGGCGTTGCGGTCCAAAAAATGCCGCACCCGCTGCTCGTTGCACGCGACGCCGAGGGCGATGGCAAGGGAGCGAAAGCCAACGCGACCACCCACCTGCAGCGCTCCTACTCGAATGCGCTCAAGCAGCTCGACCACACCGCTGCCCACGGTCATGGACAGGTTCGCCGAGGCGGCTGTGGCGCTCTTTGTCAGCGTCTGCGTCCGCGCGCCGCCCTCCACCACTGCGCCGAACGCAAAGACGTTCTCCGGCTTCGTGACGACGGCGCCGCGGGAGCGCGAGAAATAGTCTGAGACGTATTCGCATGTGACAGCGTACTCGGCCCCAAATGATGTGCCGGTGCGGGTGCCGCTGCAGGCCAGCGGGAGGTTTGTAAGAGAGTGCAACAGCACTACAGGATCGCCGACCTTCACGATGCCACCATTGTGCACGTCCTCGCGCACGGTACCAGGACGTGCCACTACGAAGATGCTGTCGGCTGTGGCGTTCAGGGCTGCCACGGCGGGCTGCACCTGTGATGACCGTAGCCCCGATGCGAGGGCGGCTCGCACGTACACGAAGCCGTTGGCGCAGGCGTTCTCATTGACGAGGCGAACGCGCTGTCCGTAGTGCAGGGCGTCGGGCCGGTTGCGGTTGTAGCTAAGGTTGTGCTCGTCCTTGCAGCGCTGAAGCGTCCACGTCGAGCGCACCTGCGGGCCAGCCGCAGAAGAGGCCGTTAGGGCAGTGGAGGCGGAGGTGCTGCAGGGTGGCAGAACGTCTATTGCCAGGGCGGCCTGCGTCTTTGCGTTGAGTATGAGGTACGGCTGGCCAAAGCAAACATCGTCGCCTGTCGCTGCTGAGATGTCCGTCGCCTGGCGCAGCTGATCTGCGGGCGTCGGCGCTGCAGAGACGCCAAACGTACTGTTCTTGTCGGGGGTTGCCGCCGTGGTTGAGCTTTTCTGGCCGCGGTAGAGTTTCAACTGGTCCTCGCGCAGGGTCATGTCCTCGTACCAGTTTCCCACCAGGACGCCGGGCGAGTACTGCTGAACATTGGCCCGTGTGAGTCCGAAATCGTCCATGATTCAGCAGAGGTGTGGAAAGGAGGGTTATTTCTCTTGAGCTTACGTTTTTGCGTTGCAGGAACAATTGAAAAAGTAAACAAGATGGTAATGGCTAAGTGAGATCAGGGGGGAAATTATGTGCGCAGCGGAGTGACGTCAGGAAACGTAGGAGAGATTGTTGCTGAGTGGGGCTTATCAACGTGGTGCAAAGTGCTGTTGATTCCCTCTCAGTTTTTCTTACATTGACGCGCTTACATGTCTGTTGTTTCTTTTAAGCGCATTCATTCGAAAGCAGATGGCTATCGCGCAACTACATTTGCACGCAGCCGCCGTGACACCTCGAAGCGGTCACGTCGACGATACCAGCTTCTTCATAGTGCTTGTAAACGAGCCCCCATCTTTCATGTTAACGCTTGTGAACGGAGCGACGTGAACGGCAACAAACGAGCTACTGCAAACATCACCATCAGAGCCAACACTGCAAACATAGGCAGCACAGCTAGTGCTAATTTTCGAGCCCTGCCGTGGGAAACGCGCATGCAAAGTGCACGTTTCGGTGACGTGCCTTAGCACGCGACACATACACACGTGCGCACTTTTAGAAGGCGTTACAGCTTACCACAGTCTACAATTGATATCCTCTCCGCAGGAGTGCCCGCGGCTGTAAGGGGTATCTCCTCAATCTCCCTCACTACGTCCCAGCCGTCCACAACACGGCCAAAGCAGATGCACGTCCCATCGAGGTGCGGTGCACTGTCCGCGGTGAGGATGAAAAACTGCGAGCCGTTTAAGTGCGGCGCGCTAACCGCCGTCCCCAGAAGACCTTTCTTGTCAAACTTCGACATTTTCACCTCTTCCGGCGCGTCAAAGGTCTCGCCATAAATGGAAAGCTGATGGGTGCCTTTACCCGAGACGATGTCACCGCCCTGCACCAAGTACCCCTTGCTTACACGGTGAAAAGAGGTGTTGCGGTAGGTCAGCTGAGGTAGAAATTGGTCACTAAAGGACGGCTCGCCAAGTCCTTCCACGCTCGACACTTGCGGGAGGACGTTCTCACCGGTGCACAGCTTTAGAAAATTTTCGGCCGCAACGGGACACTTCTTGGTGAAGAGCTCGAAGCTGACACGGCGTGGCTCGCGGCGGCCGATGGCGATGTCCATGAAGGCGTTGCCGGTGCCGGACGCCAGCCTCCACGTCGACCGATGAAACATGAACGATGCACTACAGCGGTTGCTCGAGGAGGGATAAAACGGAGCAACTGTGATGTGTGCAACAACGCCAAACGATGTGGAGAACGCAATTTAGGATTGGAGGGAGGGAAAAAATGAGGAAATTATAGGGGAGAAGTGGGAAGGGTTTCACACACGCACACACACACACAAAAAAAAGTTGAGCATCTCCTTCTGGAGTGGGGAACGCGATATGCGGTTGAGGTGCGTGTGCCCTAAAAAAAAAAAGCACACGGTTGGTCTTTGTTTTACGTTGTTTTATTAAATTATTATTATTATTATTTTTCTGACGAAGTAGGCGAACGACAACAAAAGTAACGCGGTAGAGCCACGCAGACGATGTAAGAATCCACTCGAGAGGAAGAGCTCTTTGCTCTTTCCAGCCTTACGTGTGACAATTGCTTCACTTCTGTTGCAATGCATCCATGATACATACAGACGAAAGGGACTAAACGCAAAAACAAACAGGTGAGCAAGGTTAAATCACACGTAAAGCTGAGGGAGAAGAGAATCTTAGAATAGTTTACGTCTATGGCACGGCAAAGTGACTTTCTATGGAGTGCGATTGATAGCGTCACTGCCAAAAGCAGAGAGTTATCAGAAAAGGCAACGTGGGACGTCTTTTGTCGGCTTCAGCCGACTTTTCACCTTATTTAAGCGAATACGCGAAAGATACAAGCTGCACAGTTTCTACGTGAAGAAACAGAATGGAACCATGCACCCGAGTAGATTGCTCGGAAGTAGAATCTATGATTATGTGTTCGGGGTTCAAGTAGAGGCACTTTTATAGATTATTATTTTCGCGGGTAGAGCTAATGAATCGCTCTAACGGAAGACGCATGGGAGAGCATGAGCTACCCAGACTGCACGGACTGGTAAAGCACCGTGCTTAAAGCGATTCGTAGTCGAACACAATCTTTCACGCACCGAGTTCTCTCGTACGCCTTTTCACCCGCCATCCGTTGCAAGATTCTATAAAAACAAAAGACAAATCAGAGGTTGGGAAAAGAGGTAGGAACAATCGTCTACGGTACCTCCACCCTACATACGCCGTCCTGTGCGTCCACGAGTGGCGCGGCAATACCGTCGTGCACCATGCGTTCGATAGTGGCATCACTGGCACTAAAGAAATCCCATCCCGGCTCGCCCAACACTTCGCGCCAGTTGTCCCACTCAGTGTATGCGTTAGCGACGAGACAGTCATCCGGACGCAGCGCTGCCATCTCTTTCCCGCGAAGACGCTGAAGCTCGTGAAAACTGTGGGCGTAGAGGGGAAAGGCCGGGAGGCCGGGGTTCAGTTTCCACCCGATAAAGTGGTTCGTATGCAAAAGCAGGGGTGCACGTGACGCAGCAAAGAAAGGAGACGACGTCGGGACGGTTTCGAAGCCTCGCCGCTGCAAGTACGAAGTGAGAAGGCGAACCTTTTTAGAGGTTTTTGCTTGTTCTTTGACGAATGAGTGTGACGCTACCCACGGGATGCGGTTTCCGTAGCCAACTTCAACACCGGCAATTCCATTTGGACGTCTTGCAAGCAACAGCACACGTGAACAATCGGCGGTTTGCATGATACGTGGCACCGCCGTGACGCAAAGTGCGTTGGAGGACATCATTGTAGCCGCAGTGGGTGATGACACAACAGTGGCGCGTCGCTGATGTTGACTGAGCTGCAGGATGGATCTGAGTGCCCACTGGGTGTCAACGTGTGTCATCTTTCTTGTTTCTATGTTAATGTGTTCTAGATGCTAGTATGTGTGTGTGTGTATGTGTGTGGTTGTGCTTTTTACTAATGCTATGCGTGTGCGTTCACGCGTGTAGCCCTTTGCTTCGAGCTCTCAGTCTAGTGAATTGCTGTGGACGTTTACGCAAAAAAGAGCTCGAGTACGCAAAACAGTAGAATTTGAGAAGTACAGGCTACTGTCTGGTGACATACAGAAGGTGAAGTAGAAGCCTCCAAACACACCAGTGTATTCAACTGGCATAGTGTGCAACATGATTTTCATGTATGTGAGAGGTTTTTACAGCTCAGACGTTGTATTTCGGGCTGTGAGTGGACTACGATAACAAGTTATCTCGGGCAAGGCGCAAATTGATATTTAGCGCTGCAAGAAAGGAAAGGAATTGCCTTTTTACCTTCACGGTCACACAGGGCGTTTTTCGTATTTCGCGTTCATTTCTGCTCATGAAAAAAAAAATGTTGGATAAATAGGAAAGGAAGAAAATGACCATTTCGACAAACGCTCTGGTTGGTAGCACTACGGAAAAGAAAAGGGGTATATGGAAGATCGAGACAGAGAGCAACAGGTAACGTCCTTCGCTGATCAGAGCACAGACAATCTGGGTAGAGCAAAGGTTGCGGAAATCAGAGCCGCATGACACCGACGCCCAGGTTGACCAGAGTAGTCCCGTGATGTACAGCTTTACCCTTCGTGAAACATGTCTCGGAAAAACTCTCAACTCTTCACATGAAATCGAAACAGGTACACAACCCAACGTCACTAAATCGTCCTTGTTATTTAAATTTCGTCACTGCCTCATCGGCGGAATATCAGTCGGCGGCTCACTCGACTTTGTCACAGAGAGCACCGCGATGCGACCGCGATTTGGGTTTGGCGACGCATTCGACGTTGGGGCACCCGTGCTGTAGTTGTTTTGTTGCTGACGTTGCTGTTGCTGCTGAGGCGATGGTTCACCCCAGGCAAATGGTTGGGCTTCCCGGGACGCGGGGTGTGAGGTGGTGGAGGGGCCGCCGAGGTACGCGAACACGCTCGGGTCGCCCAGGTTTTTAAACGGATCGTCCATATGTGTGGTGTGCATGGGCGGTGGCGCGTTGACATCCACAACGTGGGAGTGGTGTTGGTGTAGCTGTTGTTGTTGCTGTTGCTGTTGCTCGGGTAGATCGGCAAAGGGAGGTTGCACAGGGTTGCCGTGTGCTGCGTAGAGAACCTGCGCCTGCACTGGGGGCGCACCAAAAGCACCACTGTACCCAGAATACTGTTGCTGTTGTTGCTGGATGGGGGGCGTAAAAAATGCTGAGTTGTGAACACGGACAGAGGACTTCTGTGCGTTTGCGCAGTTGGCCTGGGGTGGAGGGGCGCTAAAGTCATAAAACTGCTGTTGCTGTTGCTGGGGATAGCACTGGTGCTGCTGCTGCGGCAGCTCAGACGAGAAAGATTGGCTGCTGTAACAGTCGTTGTTTATATAGGGCGTTTGCTGCGGAGGAGCCGCCATCGATTGTGGGTTCGCCGGCCCACCGAAGCCGGAGTACAGCTGAGGCTGGGCAGAGTTGTAAGAACTGGTCGGTGCGGAGGTGACAGGGGCGGGTGCCGGTGCACTAGCGAAGAGGTCGTCCACGAGGCTGGACACCTCCGGCGGTAGCGTGGGCGGAGGGACTGTGGCGGGTGCGGAAGTCGCCGGTGGGAATTGTGACTGCTGCCGCGGTGACATTACAGGCGCATGCACAGGAGCTGCAAAAAGGTCGTCAAAAACACTGTTTTGTACCGGCCGCGATGGCGGTGGAGGCGCTGCCACTGCTGTGGTAGGTGCCAGCGCATTCTTCTGAGGTTCTGTCGAGGATCGGGCAGGCAGCACGGGACTGCGTGCCTCGAACGGCGCCGGTGCAGGTGGCGGTGGGAGCGACGGTGCTGTCGCCGCTGCTGGCGGAGATGCCGCCAATGAGTTAGCGGTGAGAGCAGCCTGCGGATTCTCCCACGACTTCAACAGATTGGTGTAGGCGCCCTGATCGCAGTAGCGCCGATCTATAAAGATGTCTTTGATGAAGTCTTTCAGCGCTAGCACGTTACCAGAGCGGGGGTGCTGGCCTTTAAACGTGCTCAACCACACTTTTTCCGCCGTGTCGTTGCCACCTAGCATGAGGCATGCAATTTCGTCCTCGCCGAACTCGCTCATCGTGATGCCCTTGACCTTGTGTTGGAAGGAGCGATGCACCGCGCTGCAGCCGGCGCAGACGAGTATGTTGAAGTCAGACACCACGTAGAGCGGGCCACGCATGTCGCAGTCAAAACAATACCTGTTGCCGCCCTCCTGACTAAGCTTGCGCAGCATCTCCTTGTGCCGCTCTGCCTTGCGTTGACGAATGTTCATGATTGCAACAATAAACTATAGAGCCTCACGACGACAATAATTCGATAAGGGCAGAAGACCATGCAGTAGCGATGAGGTCCTGTAAATTCTAGTCTGTGTTTAGGGTTTCGAGAAAAGAAAAGGGATTCAGTTGTTAGTTTCACTTACTGAGCAACAGCTCACAGATGGAGAAGACCAAAGAATGGTTATTAGTAAAAGATGTAATTTGCTGAGTTAAAATTGGACTCAGAACGCCTTTGTTTCCTTTGAGGCAGTTTCGAACGCTCTCAAATACGAGAGAATCAAAAGGATAAGGAGAAAAAAAAAATGGCTTTTGTTGTCCTGATTAGAAGGTTAAATGTAGGGGTCTGCTTTCGATACTTCCCATACGAAGCTCATCAGCTTTTTACTCTCCTCTGTCGTTGGTGCGTTTGTTACGTTGGAAACAGACGATAAGCTCTTTAGCTTTGTCAGCACCTTTACTAGCTAAAGCTATATATATATATATATATATATATATATACTCTCTTCTCAACTATTGTCTTGGGCACAGAGTTTTATCAAAGCACATGCCAAACGTCTCAAAGAGGAACAACAACAACATCAAGTGAAGCACCATGTCATTGCCGCCGTCAAGCGGCCTTGTTAGGAGGAGTCGCTGGCCCAAACGTAGAGCTGTCGTGCGTTTCTTCCGAGACTGCCATGACCCGCCAGTGCGGGCTCGCCGTCTTGCGCACCCACTGAAAGTCGTCCACGTTGGCGTAGTTATGCTCCGTGTGCGCCGTGTCGGCGATCTCGCCCACGCACCGCACCCATTCCTCAAACGACGCATGTGTCGCGCCGCCGCTGGTCGCGGATTTGAGCAGACCTTCCCAGCAGCTGTATGGACCGAAGCGCATCCCGCTGCACCACTCAATAATCGGCGTGGAGGCACACCAGACAAATATGTCGGTGTCGCGGCAGTCTTTAAGGCGCAGCTGATGGCAGGCCACGTAAACACGGCAGTTGACGCAGTTGGAGAGGAAGACCGCCCCCGCAATCGGCAAGCAGAAGATGCGGCAATTTGTGCAGTTGCTGATAAAGACGCCTTTCGAGTCTGCGATGAAGAGATCTGTGTTCTGGGAGGGGCCGTAGGAATTGCCGAAGCCAGTGCTAGAGCTGCCGTGTGTGTGCGCGGCAGCAGTGGGAACCGCATTAATAACATTTGCCGACGCTGACTCCGCTAACATGGCAGGCGTATTCTCCGCTTCTCTGGTGGCGGTGATCGGCCCGCCGGAAGTTTTCATCTTTAGACGAGAGGAGAACTTGAACTTCTTCGGTCCTGCTTGATTCGCCTTTGCCCCGTCCACCTGCTGCTGCAGGCGGGCAAGGATGGCGTTGGCTTTCGCCATGTCGTGCGCGGTTAGGGCAATGCTGTTTGACGTATCTTGAACGAGTTTGCGCAGCGTGTCAATGCGCAGCTGCGATTCGGCAATGTTGTTTTCCTTTAAAAGCTGCGTCACCTCGGTCTCCAGCTGCTCCGCCTCGGTCTCGTACTGCTGACGTTGGGCGGTGATCTCAACGCCTTCCTTGGAGCGCTGCTGCCGTTGCACCTCACGCTCCTGGCGGCTTTTGAGAAATTTCTCCTCCATCTGCTGCGGAATTGGCAGAGCGCGGGATTACGTCAAGGTGTGAGGTTATGTTAGAAGAAGAAAAAAAAAATGTTGGAGATGAACTGAGAAGAAAACTAATTTTTAAACGAAAAAACAAGAGAGTGTCATTTCGGTTCACCAAGAAAAATGGCCGCCGTGCCTTTTTTTGTTTTTGGTGCAGATAGGCTCTGCTGGCCTTCACAGAACCAGGCCCTCTCTGCATGCATCTTTGATCCAGAAAGCGCGCGCTGTTAACGCACCTTCCCTGTGCTGCTCAATGAATACAGCTAAAAACAATAATAATAGTAATAGTAGTAGCGAGAAGCACGTAGCGCTCACTTTACCTGTGAAGAGGTCGAGGAAGAAAAGACACACGTACATACACACACACACACACACACATACACACAAGAAAGCACAGCGGCAACCACAAAAGCAAGTATTGTCTGTCCTTCTCGTACGTGAAACGGATAAGGTTTCATTACATTAAGGGCTCGTGACACTTTCTTGTTTACTTGGTGGGCTTCAGAAAACTCGCAAAGATGGATCGCAACTTCTCCTTGTCCAACTTCTTTCCCAAGACGAGAGCTCGGCTACAGCCAAACGACACGCTCTGCCCCTCCATCGGCATCACATCGAACAGCTCGCCAATGCTTTGCAGTTGCAGGAGGCTGTACTCGCCGTTTTCGTAGCGCCAAATCGCAGCCTTGCACCGAACTACCTCGAACCCGTACTCCTGACCTTTATACAAAAGCTCCTTGCAGATCATGTCGACGTCGTGCTTTGAGCTGACGGCAAGGGCGTGATCGGGGTCGAAAAATTCAAGGGACACGGCGGTGATTGTGGAGTGATGATACTCGTGCAGGTGTTGTAACTCCGGCGCGGTGCGGGTGGTGTCGATGAAGAGAATTTCGCGCAGGTTCGGCACACGCGAGTGGTCACTCTTGATGACCTCGGTAACCGGGTTGATGTACTGCACGCACGCCAGTGCAGCCGCCTGCTGTTCCACGGACGAGATGTCGCACTTGTTCAGCACCACCTTGTCCGCCATGAGAATCTGCCGCGTCGCTTCGCTCTGGACATCCGGATCCTCCAGGTACTTCCCGATGTTTACCGAGTCGACCAGCGTCACAATGCCGGAGAGGTACAAGGAGCCACAGAGCGCCTTGTCTTGCCAGAACATGGAGGCAATTGGCCCAGGGTCCGCCAGACCGGAGGTTTCTACCAGAATTAAATCGAAAGTGCCCTTGCGCTGGATAAGCGACTCTAGCGCTTTCACGGTCTGCGTTTGTGCCGTGCAGCACATACAGCCGTTATTCAGCTCCAACCACTCATCATCGGGCTTCTGTGAGCTCTTTAGAGTAAGACCCTTCTCAATTGTTTTGCCAAACTCGAACTCGTTCACGATGACCGCAATACGCATCTGGTGGTTCGTCGAGAGAATGTAGTGCAACAGAGTTGTTTTGCCGCTGCCTAGGAAGCCAGTAAGAACCGTCACGGGAACGCGAGCTGAGATCAGCTCGGGACATTCATCGCCGCTGCTCATGACTGTGGTGAAAAAGGAAATTTGCTGAGTAATATATCGAAGAAGAAATAAACGAAAGAAGAAATCAGCAGAAGTGCGTTTACGTAGATTGCCGCAAATACGTAAAAAATAAAAGAGGCGTGTGTGGGCCTTTGTGCTTGCACGGCCACGCAATTAACAGACAATCCCTCTGAAGTGAATGTAAAGCAAGGTATACGGACCCTGTTGTAATTAGAAAGATATGAAAGACAAACGTTTTTCTGCAAAAAAAAAAGGCAGTCCACAAAGAAAGAAAAGGACAAGGGAAAGTGTGACAGATAAGCGAACGGGTTTGCAAGGGAAGAACAAAGAATCGAAAAGCGGCAAAAGGCCTAATCTGGTATTTGGATCTGCGGCCGTTCGCGGCTTACGAGGAACTGATCTTAAAGACTAGATTGACCTTAACTGGCGGTGTTCTATCAGAAAGGTAGAAAGGCACTTTTTTGTGGGAACAAACGTCAAGGGCTCTCCAAAGAAGCGGTAAGACTTGGTGGTACTGTGACGAGGAGATAGACTACGTTCGCATTTCTAGCTGTTGCGGAGCGTGCACCACGGGTAAGTTTACGAGGGTTCATTGTTTGAAGTTTTCGATGGTGCTGCATACTCTTTCGTGTCAGACCATGTTGTGAACAACACACAAATGGAGAAAAACACCTCCTGATTAGGTATATATATATATATGGTGTTTAATACGAGGGCTAAGAAAAAGGGAAACAGAAGTGAACTGGGTACGTATGAAGGGGAAGAGGATCAGTTCATTGGCACTACTGTGGGATGCAAAAAAAAAAAAGGGCACGGGGTAGATAAGTACATTTATAGGAACGAATTGCACATAGTCGAAGTATTTGAGAAGATGGGAGGACATTAAAAATGCTCTACAATTAGTTTCGAAGTACTCCGCCAGTGCGAAGAGAAGAGAGAAGAAAAGCAGAAAAACCGTTCCAACTGGTTCCACTGAAACAAAGAAAAGAGATTTCTTTACCCACCGGGTAGTGAAAAAAAAAAAAAACAAGATTCAGCAGCACACGTTGAGTGGGCTAAAATGCAGCGTCCACTAAAAGGAACGCAAACAAACCCACATACAATTAGTGACGCTTGCGTTAGCTTTGACGACGTCAATACAGTTGAGAGCGTCGAATAGCCAAAAATGGTCTCGTTATTGGAGAGAAATAGAAAAAAAAAAAAGAGACTGACGGCATTAACACAGTGTAATCCGTTTAAGCTCACTGGGTAAATACACGTAAAACAACGAACAAGAGGGCAACAGTAAACCCAATTAAAACAAAGTTTCCAACGTGGGCTTTAGAAAAGCTGCTAAACCCACAAGAAGCAAGCAACAAAATGAGAGCAAGACAGATAAAGAAAACTCCAACGACAAAATAGAGGAGTTCAAACAGCTGACGATACGGTGTGCTAGTAAAGTATGTACAACATTCACAAGAGAAATAAATACGTACATCTGTTTTGAGTCTTGAACTCTGGGTTAGTGGCATACAGCATCTACGTTGCCCTTCGTACCGTGACACACGGAAAAAACTTCCGTTTCGCGTTAAAGCAATTCATTGCCTTGCCGCTGGAGTAAATAAAAACGACAATTAACCATCACTGCAAGTGACAAAAGAGTAATTAGAAAAGAGACGACGGGGAAAAGGAAGGGCGGGGGGGAAACCAAGATTCACGTGTTTTACATAAGAAAAGCGACATGTGTTCCAAAAATAAAACGATACAGCTGACGAGACACGCGGCACCATTTGCAAGAGAAAAGGGTAACACAACTTCGTAATTTTGCTGCTGTTCCTACAGCAGCAAAATCACACAAGGAAACAAAACGTGGCAGGTAGGCGAAACAAGAGTGCACATGATTCCACTTTGGAACGTGAAGTTGCCGAATGCAAGACTAGTAGGAAAACAAAACTGACAGACAACTAGCACACACCGAATAAACAAAAAAAATATTCACAACACCCCGGAAAACAAAGTAAGATAACTGAAGAGAAAGAAAATGTGAGAACAGGCATTAGGTTTACAGAGGAAACACAAACAAAAGTGTCGAAGACACCGTTCAAAAGGCCCCGCAAAAGTTGAAACTTTCCAAAAAAGGAAAGAGGTTTTGAGAACAGGGTGGTACAAGCGGGTCATATTGTACGCAACGAGGGCATAAAAGACGCCATCTGACAACTCTACTACTGGTCCGTCGTATTACACATTGTGCGAAAAGATAAACACATCACACCTCATCGTCTTCCTCGGCTAGTGTCGCACTGTACCGCAGGCCGTAGTCGGTCACCCTGCCGCTGAGCAAAACCTCTGTCGCGAGCGGAGGGACAAGCAGCTCGCCTTCGTAGCAGCCCGTTGTTGCTACATACTTCACCTTGCCGGCAACACCAGGTCCCCACTGTACTACGCTGGTCTGATCGAGCGAGAAGTGCACGTGCATCAAGAATTCCTTCGTGTCGTTGTAGAACGCCCAGCGCTCCGCCTCCGTGTCGATCACGCGAAACAGCAGCCCGTTCGCTTCCTCGAAGCACGCGCTAATCTTGTCGCCGCTAAGGCTGGGCTTGCCGTTTAGGTACTGCGGCGAAGCCAGGAAGGTGCTGTCTGACACACGGTGGGCCGGGTCGGTGTGCATCGGCTTCACCGGTTTGTCCTTTGCTTGTTTATTCGGCCCACCTTGTAGCGTGAGGAGCTCACCGTTGTTCAGCACTAACACAATTGCGTCGTCACTGTCGCAAGAACTACGACGGCCAATGACAAGGCTTCTCTTGCGCTTTGCATCGTCCTTCGGTGGGCTCGTCGCACCACTGAAGAAGACGCCGCTGGGCCGCCGCGAGCTCGCTGTGCCCGGCGCGCTGCTCGCGCACTCGCCCTCCATGTTGACGCTGCCCAAATCCAGCAGGGCGCCCATCGCGTTCGTCTCCTGCAGCCGGTGCTTGAAGTCAATCACGGCCGACGTGCGCGCGGAGACGGACTGTATGAGCGCGTTCAGGTACTCCGTGTCGGAGGAGAACATCTTGCGCGGCGGCTTCGGTAGCGAAAAGTACTTGCAGGTGCGCTGCAGCAGCTTGATCTTCTGGCGAACGCTGTACGCGCTGAAGTACACGTCCAGCACCTCCGCCACTTGCTCCAGGTTGCTCGGCTCGTGCGAGCCGTCGTCGTCGTCGTCAGCGGCAGCCATCATCGGGTTGTCCACGCCGGCCGCACCGCCCGCGCTGCCGGCGTCGCCGAGTGCGGCTAGCGGGTTGGCGTCCACGGCGCTCGAGGGGAACACGCGGCTCTCCACGACGCGCAGCTCGTACATCTCCACCAGCTCCGTCACGCCGCGCAGGCGGTGCGGGCCCAGCGCGACCAGGTTCACGCTGTCGCGCTGCTCCGCCGTCAGCGCGTCCACCACGCTCGACGTGCATAACACCTGGCCACCACACCCCGCGCTCTCCGTGCGCGCCGCTGTGTTCACGGTGTCGCCGTAGTAGTCGTAGCCCTTGGTGACCTCGTCCAGCCGCACCTCCGTCATGCCGCAGTGGATGCCGATGCGCACGCGCAGCCCGCTCCACGCATTCGGCGCCGTGCTGCCACCGTTGCCGCTGGCGCGCGCGCTAGCCTTGCCCAGCGCCGCGTACGTGTCGTCGATGGTGGTGGTGCCCCAGTCCGCGTTCAGGAAGTTCAGCTGCGCGTCGCGTGCCAGCTGCACCGCCGCGAAGGGGTCGGCGGTAGCGATCATGAAGGAGTCACCGATGGTCTTGACCTCGTAACACTTGTAGCGCACGATGAGCTCGCGCATCATGCTGTGGTGCATGGCCATGGCGGCAGCCATCGCCTGCGGTGCCATCGCCCACAGCGCCGTGCTGCTCTCGATGTCGGTGAACATCAGCGTCACGGGTTGCGTCTCATCCTTCGGCGCGTTGCGGTTGTCGCGGCTGTCGGCGCGGCAGCACAGCCACAGAAGCGCCGTTATCACGCCCAGCACCAGCACGCACGCGCACACCACCACCGCCACGATGATCGTCGTGGTATTGGAGCTGCCGGCGCTTCCGCGGCCGTGCGCCGGTCCCGGGTCCGTAGTGGGGGTCGCGCTGGTTGTTGTTGTAGTGGTCGTGCTCGTCACGGAATGGTTGTCGTCGGGGTACGGCGTTTCAGTGGCGGTGCTGACCATTGAGATGGGAACATACGGCCCACCGGTGAAGCTGGTGGTCGGGTCTGCCACACGTTGGTACGACCACACGTAAAGTGCCGTGGCACCAGCGTTCGAAAATCTGCTGCAATCAAAGGAACCGGTGGTGACGTTGTAGGCGCAGTTAGTACGCTGGAAAGGACCCAGCTGCAGACCGTCTACGTCTATGATCTGTTTGCGGTAAAGAGCGTCTACGAGCGCGCTACTGGACGGCACGGACACGCTGCTGCTCAGCTGCTGCAGCACGCGTGAGGCGAGGTAGGCACGCAGGGCTCCAGGGGTTTGATAGATCGCGTCGGTGACTGCCGCCAGGAAAGAGCTTGTCAGCGCTGTCGCGGCCCCAGAGTCGGCTGCGGTGGAACTCCAGTGTGGCAAATTTGTCACAAATAGCAAGCGCCTCGTGACGGATGCTGCCGAGAACGCAAACACTAACCGAAACGTGGGGTACAAATTGACGAACTCGTCGAAGGAAACTGCGGCGTAAAGGCCTGTGTTTGACTCAAGATGGTCCCGCAAAACAGCGATGTCACCTTTCAAAAGACCCACAAATATGACCATGCCTGTTGTTGGGGTCTTGTAAACATCTGAGTAGGTTCTCAGCTCTGTTGTAGAGGCCACAACTGCCCCTACCTTGTGCAAGGCAGCGGCAATTGCTTCGTTGAATTTAATGGTTGTTGCGGTTCCTGTGGCGCGAATGGCCGTATTGATTGACTCAATTGTTGGGCTCTCTGCCACGTACGCAGCCAGCGCAGCCCACTGCTGCTCGTTTGTCGGCGTGAAGTAGATCACATTGCTGTAGTTTTGGTACCGCTCCGTTGTGGCAAATATGGGGTCCATGAGGAGCAACGTAGAAGCACTAGTTTTCTCCAGCGGTATCGGAACCGGCCCTACCACTGCCGCCACCGGGTCTGCCGCCACGGCGATTTCAACTGCCATGTCCGTTGGTGCAGCCAGGTAAATCAAGCGCCAATTAAAGCTGACATCCACTTTGGGCTTCACGCCGTTAACAATCTGCGAGAAGACACTGTTGCCGATGAAGGGAAACACCGGAGAGCACAGCAGACCCACTTGTACCAGACGGCTCACGTTGAGCTGTACGTCAGCCGCGCGGCACTGCGTCGGCTTCAGCAGCATGTCCGCATCCATGATAGTATCAAGGCCGTAGTAAGTGGCGGAGTTTGAATCCGTCTTCTTGGCGAGGGCGTGCACCAGCACCATGCGGCCACCGACGTTGCACTGCGTCACGTACGGTGCGCCGTGGCAGGTGGCGCCGCTGCACTCGCCGCCAAAGGGCCCCACGACGATGTCGCCGCCCACAGTGTACGTGCGCTGGTCGTACAGCCAGTGCTGATACTCGAACTGCGACATCACAGTACCAGCAGTCAGTTTCTCATTTTTAGAGACTGTGGCAGAGGTGACCGCAGCTTGGAAGCTTTGCTTTGCCACCACACCAGCAATCCAACCTGCTACGGATTGAATACCAGTTAATGAGTCCCACTTTGTGCCGGAGATGTCTGAGATGCCCATACTGCTGATCCATGACGCCATGGAAGCCCAACGTGAGTCTTTCGGATGTGGGTTTGTGGATGACAGAATCACCTGCGAGGGGGTCTTGAGGTTGGATACCTTGCTTGTGGCGAGTTTCTCGTATTCGGTGAAGGCGGTTTCCATCAGCCATGTTGGCACGAGAATACATCCTACGACGCGGCTGTCCACCAGAAGCTTGTTGATCAACGTGGTGGTGCCAGTACTCCCGGGACCGAATACGAACACGCAGGATTTTGCGCCGCCGAGCGCTACAACAAAAGCGTCGTACCCGGTAGTATCGGTTGGGTACAGTGTGGCGTTGAAGCCGACAACGTCGCTGCTGCGCGACAGCGCTGCGGTGCGCTTCAAAAACTCTGCATATATCACTCGACTGAGGGCGTCTTCCTCGTCATCGACGTAAGCGAAGCCGAGCTTCAGCGGATTCTGCGTGCGCAATGCATACATCAGCAATGCCAGCATCTCTGTGATCGGGTCCGCCGTGGTGAAGTACTTGCTGTAATCCCACTGCTGTACCGCTCGGGCACCTTGCGTGTAGGGGACAATGTAGGTGAAGGTGGCGTTGTTGGCCGCGGCGTCCTCGGCGATGTATTCTTGCAGCAGCGTGCCTTGAGTGCACGACACTGCAATAGCGAGGTCGTAGTACTTGATGGTGCCGTTTGCTGCAAGATGGCTCAATGCGGACGACACGCCCACAATGGGGTTGATGGCCAAACCGGTCATGCCGAGGACGGTGCCCGTGCTGTAGGAGTTGGTGCTGTTGTACATGATGTAGTAGTGGACCTGACTTTGTGTTGCTGCGCTAAGGGCGAGCAGAGGTGTGCAGCAGACTACGATGGCGAATGCAACAAGTACCAACGGCTGCCACAGATAACAGTTGCTCCACCGATAATAACGGCAGCCCATTTTAAGTCACTGCAGAGTAAATGAGAAAGTGAAAAGCAGACACCCGCACAGTAGACCTTTGTCACACTAGATTCGTTATGAAAAGAGAGCAAAAAGAAGTTAAGGAAGGCTTCAACTTGAAAAGTGTAAAATGATTGTGTGAATTCGAGGGGAAGCAATTAATTTACCTCCGTGTTGCAGAGGGCGGTTATTCGTAGCTTTGAGTTGGAAGGCAAAACAGGGGGAACTAATGGCTTTACCTTAACAAGAACATAGATAAAGTGACGAAAGAGCATGTGGGGAAGAAACAAGCTGCGGGGCGTCATTCTCGCGACGTAGTTAGCACATTGAACGAAAAGGTGAAGGTGGTACATTGTGAACAAGAAAGAGAGTTGAATAAGGCGGCTTTGTTGCCTCCATTCAAGCGACTAGCTCTGCTTGTCCAGGATAAAAGAGGCATTTTTTTTTTTGCACGGAGTTGCAAGTTATCATCCTTGAGAGACGCGCTTGTCGTTTTTTTCTGAGAGGAAAAAAATGGTTCAAACACGCTTGCTCTCTCACTGCTCGAAATTGAATACAGAATAGCTGCGCCGACTGAGATGAACGAAAGCGCGAAGTCCGCTGGCCATCACCGAGCGGTAGTGTTCTGCTCATGTAAGTCCAAGGATCCAAGGTTAAGGCGCTTCTTCCAAAAAAAAAAAACTATATATATATATATACATATATATATTTTTTTTTGTGTGTATTGTTGCTGTTGAGGGAAAGCCAAGTAAACAAAGGGGCGAGGCCAGGCCAAATGAGGAGCAAAGAAATTTCACTTCCACACAAAAAAAAAGGCAAGGTGCTAGTATCAGGGAAGAGAAACACCCAAGAAAGGACGAAGTGTGTTTATATGGCGGCAAACACACGGCGTTGCTTTTCCGATTCGAGTACTTTAACGGCTACATCGAGGCAAATAAATAAACGCTGTACGCTTCACAAACTACTTCATTGATCTAATGTCAGATGAGAATGCTCTTAGAAAAGAGAGAGTGTGACTGACTTGAAGTATGTCGGGGCCTTAATTGCAACGAGCACGAGAGGCATGCACTCGTGTAAGTGAAACGCAAAATCAAAGTTCTGAGAGTGAAAATGATATCAAAACGCGAGCAGAGACGGTGGAAAAACAAGATAACACCTTATGGCAACAGGTTAAAAGCAATAATGAAAAACCCGTTCAGAATACTGCTTCTGCGCGGAAATAGGCTTTTAAGGGGCGAACGACTGTGAGATGTTGCGCTTTCAACGGAGCTGAGTGTCCTCACAATTCGAAGAAAACAGGTGACGGCTGCAACGTGCATCCTTTCCTAACTTCTGATTAATGCAGGACCACAGAAACTGCAGTTCGAAAGAAGGGGGAAACAAAACGTGGCAGGTAGGCGAAACAAGAGTGCACATGATTCCACTTTGGAACGTGAAGTTGCCGAATGCAAGACTAGTAGGAAAACAAAACTGACAGACAACTAGCACACACCGAATAAACAAAAAAAATATTCACAACACCCCGGAAAACAAAGTAAGATAACTGAAGAGAAAAAAATGTGAGAACAGGCATTAGGTTTACAGAGGAAACACAAACAAAAGTGTCGAAGACACCGTTCAAAAGGCCCCGCAAAAGTTGAAACTTTCCAAAAAAGGAAAGAGGTTTTGAGAACAGGGTGGTACAAGCGGGTCATATTGTACGCAACGAGGGCATAAAAGACGCCATCTGACAACTCTACTACTGGTCCGTCGTATTACACATTGTGCGAAAAGATAAACACATCACACCTCATCGTCTTCCTCGGCTAGTGTCGCACTGTACCGCAGGCCGTAGTCGGTCACCCTGCCGCTGAGCAAAACCTCTGTCGCGAGCGGAGGGACAAGCAGCTCGCCTTCGTAGCAGCCCGTTGTTGCTACATACTTCACCTTGCCGGCAACACCAGGTCCCCACTGTACTACGCTGGTCTGATCGAGCGAGAAGTGCACGTGCATCAAGAATTCCTTCGTGTCGTTGTAGAACGCCCAGCGCTCCGCCTCCGTGTCGATCACGCGAAACAGCAGCCCGTTCGCTTCCTCGAAGCACGCGCTAATCTTGTCGCCGCTAAGGCTGGGCTTGCCGTTTAGGTACTGCGGCGAAGCCAGGAAGGTGCTGTCTGACACACGGTGGGCCGGGTCGGTGTGCATCGGCTTCACCAGTTTGTCCTTTGCTTGTTTATTCGGCCCACCTTGTAGCGTGAGGAGCTCACCGTTGTTCAGCACTAACACAATTGCGTCGTCACTGTCGCAAGAACTACGACGGCCAATTGCAAGGCTTCTCTTGCGCTTTGCATCGTCCTTCGGTGGGCTCGTCGCACCACTGAAGAAGACGCCGCTGGGCCGCCGCGAGCTCGCTGTGCCCGGCGCGCTGCTCGCGCACTCGCCCTCCATGTTGACGCTGCCCAAATCCAGCAGGGCGCCCATCGCGTTCGTCTCCTGCAGCCGGTGCTTGAAGTCAATCACGGCCGACGTGCGCGCGGAGACGGACTGTATGAGCGCGTTCAGGTACTCCGTGTCGGAGGAGAACATCTTGCGCGGCGGCTTCGGTAGCGAAAAGTACTTGCAGGTGCGCTGCAGCAGCTTGATCTTCTGGCGAACGCTGTACGCGCTGAAGTACACGTCCAGCACCTCCGCCACTTGCTCCAGGTTGCTCGGCTCGTGCGAGCCGTCGTCGTCGTCGTCAGCGGCAGCCATCATCGGGTTGTCCACGCCGGCCGCACCGCCCGCGCTGCCGGCGTCGCCGAGTGCGGCTAGCGGGTTGGCGTCCACGGCGCTCGAGGGGAACACGCGGCTCTCCACGACGCGCAGCTCGTACATCTCCACCAGCTCCGTCACGCCGCGCAGGCGGTGCGGGCCCAGCGCGACCAGGTTCACGCTGTCGCGCTGCTCCGCCGTCAGCGCGTCCACCACGCTCGACGTGCATAACACCTGGCCACCACACCCCGCGCTCTCCGTGCGCGCCGCTGTGTTCACGGTGTCGCCGTAGTAGTCGTAGCCCTTGGTGACCTCGTCCAGCCGCACCTCCGTCATGCCGCAGTGGATGCCGATGCGCACGCGCAGCCCGCTCCACGCATTCGGCGCCGTGCTGCCACCGTTGCCGCTGGCGCGCGCGCTAGCCTTGCCCAGCGCCGCGTACGTGTCGTCGATGGTGGTGGTGCCCCAGTCCGCGTTCAGGAAGTTCAGCTGCGCGTCGCGTGCCAGCTGCACCGCCGCGAAGGGGTCGGCGGTAGCGATCATGAAGGAGTCACCGATGGTCTTGACCTCGTAACACTTGTAGCGCACGATGAGCTCGCGCATCATGCTGTGGTGCATGGCCATGGCGGCAGCCATCGCCTGCGGTGCCATCGCCCACAGCGCCGTGCTGCTCTCGATGTCGGTGAACATCAGCGTCACGGGTTGCGTCTCATCCTTCGGCGCGTTGCGGTTGTCGCGGCTGTCGGCGCGGCAGCACAGCCACAGAAGCGCCGTTATCACGCCCAGCACCAGCACGCACGCGCACACCACCACCGCCACGATGATCGTCGTGGTATTGGAGCTGCCGGCGCTTCCGCGGCCGTGCGCCGGTCCCGGGTCCGTAGTGGGGGTCGCGCTGGTTGTTGTTGTAGTGGTCGTGCTCGTCACGGAATGGTTGTCGTCGGGGTACGGCGTTTCAGTGGCGGTGCTGACCATTGAGATGGGAACATACGGCCCACCGGTGAAGCTGGTGGTCGGGTCTGCCACACGTTGGTACGACCACACGTAAAGTGCCGTGGCACCAGCGTTCGAAAATCTGCTGCAATCAAAGGAACCGGTGGTGACGTTGTAGGCGCAGTTAGTACGCTGGAAAGGACCCAGCTGCAGACCGTCTACGTCTATGATCTGTTTGCGGTAAAGAGCGTCTACGAGCGCGCTACTGGACGGCACGGACACGCTGCTGCTCAGCTGCTGCAGCACGCGTGAGGCGAGGTAGGCACGCAGGGCTCCAGGGGTTTGATAGATCGCGTCGGTGACTGCCGCCAGGAAAGAGCTTGTCAGCGCTGTCGCGGCCCCAGAGTCGGCTGCGGTGGAACTCCAGTGTGGCAAATTTGTCACAAATAGCAAGCGCCTCGTGACGGATGAGTTTGCGGCTGCGAAAGCCACGGCGAAGTTGTTGTATAGTGAGGTGAATTCGTCGAAAGGGACCACCACGTATAGCTCTGTGTTGTCGTGTAGACGTGTTGCAATGCTTGCTACATCGGTGGCAACAAGGCCACCCAACAACACCACGCCGTTTGTGGGCAGGCTCGTACCAATATTATTTAGTTTCGAGGACGAGGTGACGTTCACCCCAACAGTCTGAAACACAGCTGCAGCAGCCGCGCGCAAGGCTTCACCGTTAGCGCCTTTTGTTTTACGCGTGCGGATGTGTACGGTGCCGAGTCCCGGTCGGCCAACCAGCATCGCCGCCACCGCCCCCCACTGTTGTTCGTTTGTCGGCGTCAAGTAGATGATGTTGCTGAGGCTCTGGTAAAGGGTTGTGGCAAAGAATACAGGCTCTAGAACGGGCAAAGTGGCCTTAGTGGTTCGCCTTTGTAGAGACATGGAAAGCGGACCTGTTAGCACGTCTACTCTATGTGCTGCAACAACCCTTTGAAGGTCGTTGTCGTCGAAGTCGTCGCGGTCGAGG
Source organism: Crithidia expoeki (assembly GCA_900240875.1). NCBI lineage: Eukaryota > Euglenozoa > Kinetoplastea > Trypanosomatida > Trypanosomatidae > Crithidia > Crithidia expoeki. The sequence continues at coordinate 757,802 of OESE01000222.1, forward strand.
GGCAGCGGGCGCCACTGGAAATTCACAGGCGAATTTGCCTGCAAACCTGCCTCCTCCTGGTTGTACAGGTAGTTTGCGACGCCGCTCATCGCGGCGGTGTAGTTTAGCAGACCCAGCTGCACCATGCGGCTCACGTCGAGTGTCACGTCGGTGGCGTGACACTGCCATGGCTCAAGCAGCAAGTCCGCATCAGTGATAGTGTCGAGGGCGAAGTACGGGCTGTTGGTGGTCGTGTCCGTTTTTTGCGTCAGAGTGTGCACCAGCACCATGCGTCCACCGAGGTTGCATTTATCCGTGTAAGCGCCCAGGGTGAGGTCTTTGCCGATGGTGTAGCGGCGCAGGGTGTACATTGATGTTCGGTAGTCGGCTTGCGAGGCGGCTGTCCGCAGTAACGAGACAGACTGAATGGACATCGCGGCGACTTTGCCGGCCATCCAACCGGCTACCGCCCGCACGCCCGCCGAGCTGTACTCGCCATATTTTGCCATCTCCGCTGATCCCATCTCATTGGCAAAGGTTGTCATAGACGCCCAGCGCATGTCCTGCGGATGCGGGTTGTTCGAAGATAGAATAATGTGTCCAGGGTTCTTCAGTTTCGGAGTATTGCTTCTGTTGAGAGTTGTGTAGTCCGTGATCACCTGATCCATCAACCAAGACGGCACTAAAATGGTAGCGTTGATGTCGTCATCGGTGACAAGTTTGTTGAAGACGGCTCGAGTGTTCGTGCCGTAAGGGTTAAACAAGAAGACGCAGGATCTAGCGCTCGTTTTGAGCGCCTTTCGAAAAACATCGTAGGCGTCGATGTCTAATGTTGTATTGGTGACGTTGAAAATTACAATGTCGCCCTCGCGCGACAAAGCCAACATGCGGGCGTAAAATTGATTGTAAACAGTGGTGCTGACCGCGTTCGTTTCCAGGTCGATAAAGACAAAGCCTACTGTCAAAGGATTGATTACACGAAGTGCGTACGACAGCAGTGCGAGCATCTCCATCGCGGGGTCGCTGTTGATAAAGTACGCGCTTTTGATGTCATTTTGCAGTGTGGTAGCACCGCTTGTATATGGAATGATCACGGTGGAGTTTTTGTTGGCGGCATTGACAGTCGCCACGTAGCTGCTGAGTTCGTCATCTGTGCCGGTGGCGATCAGCGCGACGGGCAGCGTAGTGGTTCCAGTGTACGTTAGGTCTTTGCTACCGACGGCGATGGTGGTAAGTTTACAGGTTAGCCCGTCTTTCGACGCGCTGGTTACAATACTAGTTATGGTTGGGCTTTCGTCCTTATAAGCTAGGTAACACTGCGTCGATGTTGCGGCGTTGGCGCTAGGACGTGCCACGGCTACTAAACATATGAGAGCCGCGAAAGCACAAGCTGCAAAATGGCACGTTCTGTGGAGGGTGCCTGCTGTACTCAAGGAAGGTGCCATGCTTCAGAGGAGCTGAAACTGATGAGAATTGGGGTTCTTAGGCAACCATGTTACCTTTTTGAGTGCTGTGTGTTCGACGTAGCCTTCCACGTCGCTTTTCATAAAACGCTGTTGTGTAAGCACGTCATATAATACAAGTCAAATAAAGAAAAAAAAAGGAGAAACCAAAGGAAACTCAAAAGCCTCGGAAAGGTATAGACTGTATTGCATGCGCTTGTTTGGAGGCGGATGATCAGGGGTAGATACAAGCAACAATAACGACAGATGATTGTTACTGACTTCCTAGCCGGTAAGGAAGGAAACAGGTGAGAGTTGGTAGACAGCTTATTGCAAGTACATACGTGCGCGTAGGGCAGAGAGTCGATCGAAAAAGGGAGAAACGGACGTAAAGGAAACAAACAAAAAGGTTCCAACGATATCGAAGAGGGAGTCACAGTAAATCTCTTCGAACGACAAAGAAGCTTTGCTTTCGCACGGCTGCGAGGTACACACATAAACAAAAAAAGGGAGGGATGAATAAAGGCAGACGCTAGTTTGGATATGTGAAGGATAAGGAAGAGAAAGAGGTGGAAGCACCGTTTCCGGGACTGAGTCGTTTGCAATGTAGTATTCTTCAAACTCACGCGACACACAATCCCTGTTTCCTCAACCTTTTACTTTTTCGTCTGGAGTTTGGAGCCGTTATACGATTTTATATTATCGCCGTATCGATGGTTTTAAGGTAAAGCGGGGGTGCGGAAACGGTAACTGTTCTTCTCGTTACTACGATCCATAGCACAGGCGTGAAAAGTATTCTGAGTTTTCTGGTTTTTTTTTTTGTATGATGGAATACAGCTCAGAAAACTCCAAAAACAGGAAACACCTGTGAGCAGTAATGCTTAGGCTGTGAACGGCCTACAAACAAGAAAAGTGAAAAACTTGAGGTACACAACTCAAATAACGCAAACGCTGCTGTTCTACGTACATCGGGCGGGTTCACAAGACGAGAAGCTGACAAGGACTTCGAACAACCTAGGTGTTATGCATTTGAAATGGCGTTCGTCATGCGGCTCATCAACCGCGCGTACCGTTCCTCCAAGTCAAGCTGCTCTCGTCTCTTCACGTTTGACGCGTCGCCACCGCACGGCGAGGAGGCATCATCATTTGAAATCTTCAAAGACGATTTGCTGGACGGGTGAGCAGGGAAGTGTGTACGAACGAAGTCAGTATTTGGAGGCGTGTCGGGTAGCGTGAGGACACGGTACCGAGTTGGTGAAAAGGATAATGTTTGCGGTCCAGAACTCGGCGACGACCAGGTTAGCTGCTGTGACTGCTGAAGGTGCTGCTGTACACGAGCGCACGTGTCGTAGTACTGCTGCGGCACGGTGTTCATAGTAATCGTGAAGAGGGCAGGGAAAACTCTCCAGTTGAAAAAAGGCAACTGCCTTTTCAACGTCAGTTTGAGTTCTTGTCTTTAGGAGCCCACGCAGAGCAGAGGCGATAACGTGCTGATTGTTTTCGCAGCGTAAGTGCACTCACCTTGCACGCTTTTGTCAAATCTGTGTCCGTGTTTCAAAATGAAAAGATACAGCAATGAGGCAGAGAGAGAGAGCGGGAGATGACACACATATACACAAAGTGCATCATTAAAATCTCTTAATTTGCTTTTGGAAAAATTGTTTGGACTGCTACATTCTCTGACGCTAGAGAGCAACAAATAAAGAAGAATCCTCAATATGACAGACAGGCTGCCGCATAAATAGTCAGTTTCACAGTATACAAGACCTTTATCGTGCACCACCCGTACCTACCGAGTGTTCGTATTCTCCACAACCAGACTGGTTTCTTCCTTCCAACACACACACGCACCAAATGCGATCTTCGGTACATATTTTACAGTAAAGGTGGTCGCAGGTGATCAAACACCTACAGAAAACGCCAATATAGAAAGCTAGTATTCCTTAACATTTTCAACAGCGTTCCAAAACAGCTCATTTTGTCCGGAGACCCGAACAACAACAACAGCAACGACAACAGCGGCGCAGTTGTCTTTACTATCGAGAGGGATGCCAATTCAGCGTCAGGTGACTTAAAGGAGGGGGAGGAATAATGGCAAGAATCCGTGTGAGGCAACTTAGTGAAAAAGAAGGAAACCGAAGGGGTAACAGACACACATAAGGTAACGAAAAGGAAAGAACAGGAATCAACGTGAAAACACCGGTTGAGGAAAAGAACTGTGCACTAAATGAAATCAAGTTAATTGTTCTTGTTTGCTCTCTTCGCGGGTTTCGCATGCGGGAATACAATCATGGTGTATTCTGATCGTTTTCCTTGTTCGGAAATCGGAGCTTTGCGTGAATTCCCTCGTCGCAGCTCTGAAGGTGCAACACGGTTGAGAACCTATGCATACACACACGTATATATATATATATATATATATATATGGTACGTGTGTGCAAGCATGTATAGGTTTATTTCGTCACAAGACAAACCCTAACCAGTGTAAAAACTTCTTAGCGGCCTTTCCATTATTCTAGCACGCGCACGTAAACACCTTTGAGGTTGCGAAGTCTACTGTACGCCCTGCCTCTGTGTGCGATGGGCGGTCCAGCAAGATGCGCGGTAAGAAGTCCGTCAGGTCCTGATGCTGCCCGTACAGCTTCGACATTGAATCCGACGTGCCACAGACACGCACGGGGTGACAGTCGGCGTGCTGGTGCGAGGAGCGGCGCAGCTGGTTGCAGTACTGCACCGCCGGGTAGACGTCTGCATCGCCGCACAGCAGTACCACTTGCTGGAATTGACGGCGGTCCTGGAAAAGTTCGATCACGCATGTCGCAGTGGCCACGTCGACCCCTGTCTGGACCCATACATGACCTGGGCCGTCCTCCGTGTACCCGCGCTGCCTCTTCATGCCGCCGACGAGCTTCGCTACGACGTTCGGCAGCGAGCGTCCGCTGTTCATTTCGTCTGTCAAGTAGCGCTTGCGGGCCGCAGTCTCGCGGAAAGCGCGCTCGCGGTACGCCAGCGGCATCGAGGTCTCGATGAACTCCGTAAATGCCGTCGTGTCGGTGTCAAACCAGTAGGCGAAGGGCTCGCGCTGGAAGATGTCGCCAAGGTAGTCGACAGTGTAGCGCAGCGCATCAGCTATGTGGCAGTAATATTCTGGATCGCTGCGATTGCGGCGGAGAGCGACGCAGCGCTCAAAGTATGCGCCATCGATCACTACCGCTACCCGTCCATCGCGTTTGATGGTCTCCTGTGCGGTGTAGAGCGGCACGACGGGCGCGACGGCTGTTGCTGTTGCTGCGGCAGATGCGTTTGCCCTACCCTTTTCCTCTCCTTTGAGCACCGTCGCCGGAGCTTCCTCAGAGTCATTTGAGACGTCCGTCGCGTCGGTTGTAGGCGTGTCCACACCGGCTGAATTCTCCTGCATGATGCGATCGTGCGGCATCTGCGCGGCGTACGGCAGCGGGCAGTGCGCCGCCTCATGAGTGCCGCCGCAGTTGTCGCAACGGTTCTTGTCGCACACACCGGCTGTGTGGCCTTTTTCGTGGCAGAGATTGCACACCACCTCAGGGCAGTGGGCAACGAGGTGGCCTGGCTGGTGGCACATGCGGCACAGCTGGCCCTGTGGGCAATTAGCCGCTTCGTGCCCAGGCTCGTTGCACTGGTAGCACACTCGGCCTTTGAAGCGCATCGGGCATTCCGACGAGCGGTGGCCGGAGTGGGAGCAGTGGAAGCAGTGCGGCTTACTGTGGCAGATCTGAGAGCTGTGGCCGAAGGTACCGCAGTTAAAGCAGCGCGTTAGTGGGCAGGTGGTCATCATGTGGCCGAGCTGGTGGCACTGGTAGCACTCCAGGGCCTGGAGACGGACAGGGCACTGTGCTTGTATGTGTCGTGACGAACCGCAGTTGCGGCAGACGGACCAGCGAAAGTCCTCCTCATGGAAGGCGTCGTCGACCGGGCGCAGCCGCTTCGCTGCGTCCTGCGGACAGTCGCGGCGGAAGTGGCCACGTTGGCCGCACAGGTTGCAGCGGATCTTTGGGCAGTTACGGCGCAGGTGACCGTTAGAACTGCAGTAGTCGCACAGCAAATAATTGTTGTTGTTGTTGTTGTTGTTGTTGGAATTCGTTACAGTGTCACCTTCTAACTTTGCAGTGGGTTGTGTGGCGATGGGCGCGACCTCTACTGGCAAGAGCGCCGGCGGCGGCGCTAGTGGTGGAGGCGCAGTCGACAATTGCGGTGTAGTCGACATCAGGGACAGAGAAAGAAAGGAAGTGGGGAAAAAAACAGTAAAGGAACGAAACAGTGGTCCAGTAGAAAATCAATTCGGTTGCTTACGTTTTTGGCCAGAAAAAGATACGAGGAATTATGGCGGCGAGGGGGGGAGCAAAACCGGAAAACTTTGTGTGAAGGAAAAAGAGGTGGTCAGCGAGTCGGCAGAGGCAATAGCGATGGGACTGGATGTTCCACCAAGACCGACGTTGTAGTAGGTCGAAAGACAGCAAGTGGGTTGGCAGGTGTTAGCAAAGGAATCGAGAGAGGCGAGGGGTGGGTGGGAAGAAGAAGAAGTCAAAAGGAGGCATTAACTGAATTTCTAACGCCGGTCACTCAATACACTCAGCTCACGAGCAAGTGGGGCGACCTTCTGTAATGCTAAAGAAAGAAAAAAGGGGAACTTGCCGAGTCAACACTTTGCGGCATCTTTAAAAATGAAGGTGGTGCACATCGGTTGCTTCTTATTACCATGCTTGTTATCGGGTTTTGTTTCTGCTGGAATGTAATAGCAAGCGCTGGCATTATACATATATATATGTGTTAAACAGCTGAAAGCTGTCGTTGCACCTTCGGAGACGCTCATAACGAAAGTACCCGAAACAACAGGTTTGCCCACCCGGTTGCTTACGTTTTGCAACGTGCTAGTCCAGCCACTGAAAAAACCCACATTTTCTGTTTGGGCAGGTCAGAAAGCGCTTTCCCCGTGATGCTTCCTTGCGAGACACGAGCTGCTTCGCTGGCACCCCACAGCCACACATAATGTTAGAGCCGTTGCCCACCCCACCTATCGCTGCGGCCCCGTTGCGGCGGCTGCTGTTGCTGTTATAACCACCACTACCAACGCCACCACCGCCACCACCTCGCTGTCTCGACGCCGCTGCGGTAACAGAGGGCAGCGTGTACGCCGCATTGGACCCACTCTTGGCACTGTTGTCGTTGCTCCCTCCGCCTGCTGGATTGCTCCCGGGAGATGCAATGCCTTTCACGGAGATGTAGTCTTTGATGCGCGCGTCGCAGCTCACGCAAATCGTGTCGATCGTGTTCAGCCCCGGTACACCCTGTACGCCGCGGAAGTCAAACGTAAGGAGCACCGCATTGCACACCGGGCACCGCTGCGACGGGCACGGCTTCACCGATGTTGCTTTGGGCAGTGACAAAATTAACTTGCATGTTGGGTAGCCCGCGCAGGACAAGAAGTACCCGTTGGAGTTTGCACTTCTCCGCAGCCGCAGCTCGTGCTGCCGGCATGCGGTGCACGTTTTAACGCCGATCGACCCGATTCCTTTTGCGAGAGGACAGTCCGCCATGCACTGGAAGCAGCGATACTCACAGCCAGCTTCCATATCGGGTAGATTACCGCCACCGTTCGCCGCCGTCATGTCTGGCGGGTGCGTGAAGCAGTAAGGGCACACTGTGTAGGATGTTTGCTTCTCTTGGTTTGTCACGCGCAGCACCGCAAAGCCGCAGAGAGGGCATCGGTATGCGGGGACTAAAGGCTCGAGTGTATTGAGGCGACCGTTGGGCACGCGATACGACTTGTTGCAGCCATTGCACCGCACCATCCACATGTCCCGCTCGCCGCGGTGCTCAACGAGGTCCATTTGTCGCCCACAAGACCCACACGTGATGAACTTTGCCGTCACCACTGTTGCGTTGCCCGCCGGCGCAGCATCTGCGTGGTCACTCGTCCCTACCGGCGTGAGGTGGCGCTTCAGTTCCTCATAAAACGCGTTTGTGCTGGCAGACAGACGGTTAAAGATTTCCTCGTAGAGCTGCACGGCAGCCTTCACCACCTGTTCTTTCGTCGCCCCGCCGTTCGCGATGTCGCCCATGGCGAGTTCCATCTGCGCCCGCAGCTGCGGCTGTAAGAGGCTGCCGAGGCCGAGAGCCTCGTAAGCAGAGGCGAGGGCGATACCGAGCTGCGTCGGCACCAACGCTTGCCCCTCCCGTTTCACGTACTCGCGCTCGAGAATGGTTTTGATGTGCTGTGCAATCGTCGCGTCCGTGCCAATGCCGTTGCTGTCCATGAGAGAGATGAGGTTCGTCTCTGTCAGGTGCGGGGGCGCCTTCGTGCAGCCTTTGCTGAGCAGCACCGCCGTAGGCTCAAAGAGCTCCCCCGTCTGATAGTTTGGGATGAGAGTGTTGTTCCACCGTTCATACGGGAATATGTCCAGCCAGCCCCTCTGGATGATGGTAGTGCCACCTGTGGTGAAGAGCTCGCCGCCGAACTCGGCCGACACCCGTGTCGTCGCCGCCACCGCGTCGGGCGACAGGCAGGCGAGGAAGTGCCGCACAATTAAGTTGTATAGCTTTCCTTTGTCGTCCTGCGTCGCGTTCCATGCCTTGGTGGGGTGGATAGGTGGGTGTGCCTTGTCGTCGTGCCCACCCCGCAGTGGAGGACGGACGCGGATGGCCGTATCCGCCAGCATAGCCGTGGCATACTCAGCCACGTCGTTGTTTGTCGTCTGTAGGCGCACCAACTCTAGGAGTTCGCCCTGCTGAAGGGTGAAGGAGTCAGTCTCTGTCCGAGGGTAGGAAATAAGACCTTCTTGGTAGAGCGACTCCGCCAGCGTCATGCACCGCTCCGACGGGATGCGGAGGTGCGTAGCAGCCAGCTTTTGCATCACCACAGTGGCGAGGGGAACGGGCGGCCGCCGGTGACTTGGGCGCTGCTGTACCCCCGTAATGCGACCTTTATGGCCTTCCTCCGCCGCCACCTGCAGCATACTCTCGTAGAGGAGCGTTGCTGCGACCTGATCGTAAACGGAGCCACGACTGCTGTGAAACTTTACCTCGCCGTGCTGCACGTTTAGTGTGAAGAAGTCTTCTGGGACAAATCCCTGCTGCTGCCAATAGCGCCGCACGACGAAACCTAAAGTAGGGAATTGGCAGGGGCCGAAGCTCAAGACGCCAGGGATCCTCTCGAACAGATGAGCAAATTTCACAGTTTGGTATCGGGTAAACGCGGCGCCGATGCGTAGGTCCATCTCTTGGCGTGCCTCGACTGCATCGGAAAGCCGCTTGTCAGGGGCTTGCAAGTTGTGTACAGCGTGCAGGAAGTCACGTGAGGTGAGGGCTGAGAAGTGTGCCCTCTTTACTTGCACATACGGCTTTTTGCTCTGCACGACTTCAATTACCTCGAAGCAGATATTCTCCCCTTCGCGATCGCAATCGAGCCACAGCACCAGCGTGTCCGCCCGGCCCGCCAGAACCTCGAGATTCTTTTTGACAGGTTCGAGGTCGGAGCGCACGTGTTTTGTGATCGTCGCTGAGAAAAGACCTTGAAAGGGAAAGGAAGCCCAGATCTTCGTGTTGGGCAGGAATTCCGTCTCCATTAAGTGCCCGGCGACGGAGGTGACGAGCATCGTTTTGTCCTCAAAGCTGAATTCAAAGACAGGATTGTAGCGTGACATGGAGGCGATGGTACGGCAGCCGCCGCTGGAGAGGCTCAGCGCCAACTCTTTTGCAACGCTCGGCTTCTCTGCCACATTCAGCCACGTAGACATTGTGTGCGTGCGTGTGCGTGCGTGCTTTGTGCAACAGTACCTACTGTGAGGGGGAAAACCCCCTCAAAGTAAGAGGCACGAGGCGGAGGGAGCGGCGATAGGACAATCTGGGAAAACTCTTCTTAGCGAAAACAAAGTTTAGTTCTGTAAATGTACTGAGCTATACGGAGAGGTGCTTTTATAGTTCTATGCGCAGACGATGCACGCTGTGAATGAAGTTTTATCCGTCTGGAGCTAGTGATAAACGGAAGCAGTAAGAATGAACAGGCATCGCAAAAACACTTTTTATGATTTGTGGGTGGGTGAGCGCAGGAGGGATCGGACGTCCAGTCTTCTTCCTCAACCTATCTGCTATTTCATTAACGATGAGTTTTGAGTGTGCGTACAACGGCAAATTCTAATTGAGCAAGAATTGGGTACCCCAGCCCACGACGGGGGAAAAAAGATAGTAGTTCAAGGGTAAGAGTGAATCGCTCACCAAAATTAAACAACAATATTGAGGTTGATGTCTAGCACAGGTTTGCTAACGAGTCCGCTATGTTATCTTTTCATCAGCTTACCTTATGCACAACTAGTTCGTTTGAACAGAGCACGGCAAGTACAACACAGAAAACGCGTGCAAAGTGATAATAGAGCTGACACTGTGCTTGCAGTGTTTTGAGTATCCAACGAGCCTGGATCACAATGTGGTACTGAAAGAGCTGTTGGTGCCACGACGAATAAGTTTATAAATGCATCACTTTCCTTTTGCCGTACGCAGTCAGTTCAACTCGCACGTGCTGCGAAGCAAATGCAGTGCGTTTTCTTTCGAAACATTTTTTTTTTTTAGGCTCTTCTTTTGGCGTATCAGAGATAGAAAAGGAAGATAAGGGAAATGAAAGAGGAAAAGAAACAAAAGAAAGTCATGCGCTTCATTGTTGTGAAAGATGATGCGAAACAACAAGGGAATATGCGCAAAACAAAAGAAAAAGAAGTTCTTCAATAACTCCTGAATTCCCTCTCTTTACCTATTTTGCTTACAGCTTTCTTTCTGAACTCCTTTCATAAGTTCACAGGAGAAGTGCTTGCCAAGGTAAACAAAAAGGAAGGCGGAATAAAACGGCTTTTTCCCCTTTCGTACAGAACGCGCTTATGTCGATAACGTGTTTGCCAGGCATCTAAGATCATATGTTAAGATAATACGCAGCAAACATTTGTTTTTATCGTTTCATCCATAACGTCGCAAGCTCTAGCTAAGAGAACAGAGAAAGGAGGGTCGCGTAAAGCACCGAAGGTTATCCGTAGTGGTCGAAAGGAAAACAACAAAAAAAGAAGAAGAAATAGAAACGCAAGTTACCCATTCGATTGCCTTTCGCAAAAAAAGACGTACACTCCAGTGTTCTTGTACAGCTGCTCCAAGCTCAGAAACCTCTTTTGTTCTTTTTACCTCTTTCTTTGCCCATTCGCCACTGTTCCATGACATCTACAAAACCAAACTGAGAATAAAAACATCGCAAATCAGCGACGACACGCATTCAAGACATGAACAAACAAACAAAAAAGAAAGTGAGAGAGAGAGAGTTAAACAACACTTTGGCCTATAAACATTAGTAGAGCTTTTCCTTTTTTTTTCCTCTCTCCCACGCCTGAACGCCTTTCAACGTTTTAATGCATAAAACTAAACTGAAAAAAAAATGAGGGTAGAAACCACCCTGTATCGGAGGAAAAGAAAAGGCGGACGTGCAACACAAAATCGGAGACCCCTTTTGTTCTCTTCCCTTCAGCGCGGGACGGCATCTCTCTCTCTCTATCCCTTTCTTTCTGTCACTTTTGCTGTAGCAGCAAACACATAGTCCTTCAAAAAAAGGAGGGGGCGAACTGCTGCTGTGCTTCTCAAGTAGTTCTTATAAAAAACGGAAAAGAAAAAAAGATGATATATTAAGTCGTATGTGTGCGCATATATATATATATATATATGGGAGCTGACGAGCAAAGCCAAAAGAGAAGAGGGTGACACTTGAAAAATGAGTTGGGATGACTGTAACTCAGTAAAGGTACTCGATAGAGGAAGTACAGCACCGTTTGGCGTAGCACACATACACACACAGCACTCCACAGAAAAAGGAAAAAAGAGGAAAGAAAAAAAAGGTGTTGGCGACTGAGGGTCTGCAACAGACACCTGTCCCGTCTACGCACCAGTTGCTTCTCCGCTGCTTTCGACTCGCTTTTTTTTTTTTAATTTACTCGCAGGTACGCTGGCGCACACACTTCGAAATGTAAAACAACACTACCGGCAATCCACGCACGCACTTAAATACGCCGAAAAAGGTTGAATAAGAAAATGCAGGCATAGCATGTACCTTGCGTGGTAGAGTAACGTAGAAAAAAAAAAGAGTTCATTTTCAAAGTTGGTCGGAATAATAACTTGGAGACAAAGGCAGAGAGCGGCACTGTTGCACCAGCACCGTACTTTAATCAAAGATCACGCCTTTTATCCTTTTCCCTCCGTAAACCTCCAGTTCCTCTACCACAGCTTCTATCTCCGCTTTTTAAACCTGATCATCCGTCCACATGTTGAGGTTCTCGCGGAGAAGACGCACAATCGTGTTCGACTCGTGGTAGGCTTCGTCGTCGAGCGTCTCGAGCTCCGTGACCGCCTCGTCGTAGGCTTGGCGGGCCAGTTGGAAGCCTTTCTCGTGCTCCTTCATAATCTCGTAGTAGAAGACCGAGAAGTTCAGCGCAAGGCCGAGGCGGATCGGGTGGGTCGGGGCCAGCGAGGAGTTCGCCACGTCAGTCGCCTTCTGGTAGGCATCAAGGGCGGCCTGGCGCTGGCCATCGCCGGAGTCGATCTCAGCGTAGTAGCGGTGGTAGTCGCCCTTCATCTTGAGGTAGAAAACCTTCGCCTCGCCGCCCTGTGCAGCCGGAATGAGGTAGGTGTCGAGCAGGCTCAGCAAGTCGTCACACAGCGGGGACAGCTCCGCCTCTAACTCCTTCCGCATGTTCACCACCAGCGGGATCGTCGCGGTGTTTTCCTTGGCGTTTTCACGGCTCTCGATTGTTGTGATGACGCGCCACGCGTTACGGCGCGGCGTGATGACGTTCTTATACGCCACTGAGAGCAGGTTGCGCTCCTCCGTTTCGAGCTCGCTGTTCAGCTTCACGTATTTGCGAATACACAGCAGCATCTCGTCGAAGCGCTCCGCCTCCTCGGCAAGCTTCGCCATGTAGATAAGCTCGGCCAGGTCATCGGGTAGCTTGATCTCGCTCTGCTTGGGGACGACCTCGTCTTGGATCGTCGCGTTCCTCCACTTGATGGTCTCCGTCATTATGAAGGTTGAGGGAGGTAGAGAGAGAGCGATGATAATAACAATATAAAAAAAAGGTAGAAAGAAGGTACGATTGAAGGGGCTGTGGGAAAGCACAAGGGAAGCCGTGAATACCAACTTTGGAGTAGCGTTTTTAACGACACGAGAGAATCAGTGAGAATGGATGGTGCTAGAAAACGCGAAAGAGGTGCGAAGAGGAGAGGCAAGTAGAATTTTTCGGAGAAGCTTCAGAAAAGAGAATTGAGAGGCGCACGGCGCGTATTAAAACGAACTTTGTGTTACGCAGCAAGCGAGAGGAAATCGTGATGCTAAGTCCAAATGAAAAACTTCTTTGAGCTTGCGCGATCTCGACAACTCGCGAATGTGTCGCTAAAGTAAAAATGGAGGCACCGGTTGTCCACAAACCTTAATGTGTTTTGCCTCTAGTCCCGTTGATTTGCAACCTGCGCAGGTAAGGTAGAAAAGGAAATGCAGCACAGATTTCCAGTTTCGTGAATGATGAGATTTTTTGCAGATTTAATGTGCCAAGAAAGGAGGGGACAGAATCGTTCGTACAAGAGGCAGAGATAAGCTAACAAATGAGAGAAACACACGTCTAGGTGTTCACCGCGCTAGCTGGACAAGGCGACTATGCAGAGCTTCCGCCTGCTCCGTCTGACTGCGCAGCATCCCAATTACATCGTAGCCTCCTCTGTAAGCTGGAGTACAACTGGTAGGAGCAGGCACCGTCGTCGGTGATTCATCCACGCCAGGGAACGTGATACACCGGCCCGCCGTAACACGCGACGACTGGTACTGCTCCGATTCTTTCTCCACCAAAGCGGCCATCAGCTTCCGCCGCAGACTGTCGGCCCGCGCTGCTTCGTTAGTACATTGTTTCTTGTACGCCTTCAATTCTTTTCGAAGAGTGCGCACCTGCCGTGCCGCCGCCTCCTCCGTGTCACGCAGCTTCGACTCGCACTGCAGCGCAGCACGGTGGCTGGAGACCGCCTCCGCCGTGGCGCTGTCGAGTTGTATGGTTAGCTGCTGCACCTGCAGTGTGACTTCGTCGTACTTGACAAGTGCCTTCGTGAGTTCGTCGATCTGCTGGCGCGACGCCGCTAGCTGATCCGTCAAGGCGTTCTTTTCCGCGGTGAGCCACGCCTCCTGTTGCGCCGCCACATCCAGCTGTTGTTGTAGATCCTTCACCTTCGACGTGAGGGCATCATAGCGCTCCTGTGCAGCTTCCAACGCCTGTTCTTTATCGCGCAAATCGGTGTTGCCCTTCTCCACTTTCCAGTGCAGACGCGTGTTTTCCTCTTTCAGGATGCTCTGGGCGCGGCGCAGCGTACTCAGTTCTGTCAGCGTTGCATCACGAGCCCGCTGCACTTGCTGCTCTACACTGGCCTGCAGCTTCTGAGACCGCGCCTTCTCCTCAGCGAGACTACTCTGGGCAGCTGTGAGACTACTTGTGAGGGCGGCCAAGCGTTCTTTCAGTCCGTGGCGCTCCTCAATCGACTCCTGCTCCGCCTGGTCGAGCTGTGCCTGGTGGTCCGCCTTCAGCTGAGCAAGGCGCCGGTGTGTGTCCTCCACCTCCGCACGTAGCTCTTCAACCTGGTGCTGCGCCACCGAAGCAGCCGTCGCGTAGCGGTCCTTCAGCAGTGCGGCTTCGTTTTGCAGCTCTGTCGAGCGTCGCACCGCTGCCCGCATCTCGGCTGCCTCTGCCTCGGCCACCCGATAGCGTTGCTCTAGCTCCAAGTTGCGACTCTGCTGCTCCCGCAACGCGTTGTGCGCCGTCAGGAGTTGTTGACTGTGCCGTTCCCGCTCTTCCAATAGCTGCGCGTTGACGGTAGCGCAGCGCTCCTCGAGCTCGAGGGTTTGCTTCTGCGATTCGCGCAACCGCTGTCCATCTGCAGCCGTCTCCAACCTTTTTACCATGTCGTCGAGCTGCTGCTTCAGCTGTTCCACTTCTTGGCTGTGCTCGAGCAGTGCGTCAGCGGTGCCTTGGCGGGCATTAGACACCTGCGCCTTTAGGTGTTCGATGGTCAGTATAGCGGCGCGATGCTTCTCGCGAAATCCGCTCACCTCGTCTAACTCACGCTTCAGCTCCATCAGTTGTTGATGCTGCTTCTCCTCGCGTACAGCCGCCTCTGCGAGTTGCTGCTGTCGACGTTCGCAGACGGCTTTCGTGTTCTTCATCTCGAGTGCAAGCGCGTTGTACTTGCCCGTTAGGGCCGCAAAGTTGTCTTGAAACTCTGCGCATGTCTGCAGCAACTCCGCGTAGGACGCCATTGTTTCTATTATAAGTGGGTGTATTACAAAAAAAGAAAAAATCGTTTTGTGCTCTACTCTTTTCAGTTGGCAGGAAAAGCTTGTCACACGACGAGAGCACTGCGCAAAGCTCCCTCTCTACCTTTGATGTTGTGCGCCTATATGATCTAATGATGAAATGTGCACCACGCCACGTTTACGCGCGGGTTCGTAGTGAAGTTCCCCGCTGACAAAATGAATGAAGGAGGTGGCAGATAAAATCTAAATGTGGCCGTGCAGCGTGGATGCTATCACGGACTGAGGTAAGTATACAAAAATCTATGTTCAGAAAGCTGTAATGAGGTGCTCTATGGAAGTGTGCTGGCGATTTGAAAGCATGAGCCAATAAAGGTGCATGTGTGAGAAGCGAAAGAAGGCGATTGAAGTGAAAAGATAGAGAGTCCATTGCGGTTAGCAACATATTTATGACTTGTGTTTCACAGCACCAATGGCGCGCAGCAGCCACAGTCGAAAGATGGTCTCCGGCTCCAGTATAATGAAGAGGTGAAATAGTGAAAAGTGGCCGTTTGCATAACACGAACGAGCAAATGTGCAGAAAGCACGACGGAAGAAACGCACTGTCACGCTGACAAGCACTATACTACGACTGAGAAGAGCAACACTAAAAGGCTTTCACGGTTCCATGACTTGTTTTTCTTTTTCTCTTCATTGTTAAGCAACAACATTATTACGTCGCATTCTTGCATAATCAGCATGTAGCTGTTTCTCTGTAAATGGAAGGGAAAAGGAGATTGTGAGTAACGAAGAAAACGGTTAAACCCAGGAGCGCAACTACATACTAGTTCTCAATAAAGGATGCAACACGCGCGCCAATCGCACTGCCCACAGTCGCGCTACTCGCCACCGTGGGCACCGGCACGACGCTGCTATCCGCCACAAAGAGCCCATGCACGCCCTTCACGCACAAATGACTGTCCACCACGGTGTGCATCGCACAGGTGCCAAAGAAATCACCGCCGCTCTGCACCGATTCTGCAAGAAACGCAGCTGTGTCACGCTGCGTCGACATCCCCGTGCGTGGGTAGTGCAGCGTCGCGTTGTATGACCAGAACGGACTCACGTGTTCCTCCTTTTCATCCGTGTGGTAGACGGAGCGCAGAGTGCCATCGCGCGAGGTCAGTAGGCCGACCCACTGAATACCCTCGTCCATCGCAAGCACGTCCTCCTTGGTAGACAGAAGACCACTGCGTATCACCACATGGCCTGCGCTGCGCGACCCTTTTGTTGCTGCCGCTGCTGCGTCGGCGTAGCGCACCTCTCCGCGACTGGACGGATAGTGGTGTGTAACGCGCATCGTGAAGCCATCGAGCGGCAGGCAGTGCGCAATGCCCATCTGCGGTGTGCGGAAAAACTGCAGGGACAGGTCGGCCTGGCGGCGCTGCGGTTGCGAGCGCACGTAGGCCACACCTTCCAGAAAGGAAGTGAAGATGCCGGTGCGGTCCTCCGTGTACTCGCGCCACTGCTTGCACAAGTAGGCGAGATTGCGCCAGCTGACGGACTTGCTGTACACACCAGCCGCATTGCCGATACGGAAAACAATGTCAACAGTGCTCGTTGTGATTAAGTTCTGCCCGACTGCCGGGAGGTCCGCCACGGCGCCGGCAGCGCCAATGCCGCTACGCTGGAGCAACAGTGGACTGCGCAGCGCACCGGCGCACAAGATGACGTGCGAAGCACTCACCATGGTCGAGGAGCCTTTGTGCACCACTTCTACACCCGTTACTCGGCCCGCTGTACAACATATCTTTTCAACGGGTGTCTCCGTGAAAACGTCCAGCCCGTGGGTGCGGTGTTTTGACTCGCCGATAAGTGCGTCAAACATGGCGACACGTGCGCCGTGCTTGATATAGCTCTGCATTGAGGAGAAGCCATCTGCGCTGCCGTCGTTGAAATCGTTTGTGGCGGCCACCCCGGCTGCTTCGCACGCTTCGAAAAAGCGCACGTTCATGCTGGAGTCAATGTTGCTGCGTTGAACATCTGACACCGGCAGCGGACCGTCCTCCCCATGCGTCGCAGCGTCGTCATCGCGTGAGTTGGACTCCAGACTTTTGTAAATGGGCAGGAGGGCCTCAAAGGTCCACGCCGGGTCCTGCCACCCCTCAAAGTCGTGCCGAGTGCCGCGCATGTACTTCATGTCGTTGCATAGGCTGCTGCCGCCGAGTCCGCGGCCGACGCAGTAGGTGAGAGACCGGCCCGCTAAGTTGGCCTCCGACACACCAGAAAACGTCTGCAGAAACGGCTTCGCCTTGCGTGCATTGACGATAAAGGGTTGCATCGCGGGGACACGCATGACGGGTGGCATGATGGCGCGCGCGCCTTGCTCCACCAGTGCGATGGAGGCACCGGGGTGACGCAGCGCGCAGGCGCGAGCTGCCGCACACCCTGCTGCGCCGGAGCCGACAACGATGATGTCATACGTCGCTTTCATTTGACGCTTCGTGCACAACGGTGAGAATCACTCCAGCTAAAACTCCAGAATATTACTTTGCTGCAGTAGCTTCAAGGTGCTTCCTGTGTATCTAGGAAAGAAAAACAGTGTTGTTGTTGTTGCTGTTGTTTTTCTGTGCAGCCTCTTGTGTGGAGAGAGAGGTAACATTACAATGGGTTGTGCACGGTGGAGGCGCGTAACACCTAAAGTGCTGGGTAAACAGGCAAGGATGTCTCAAAAGCCAGAAAAGAAAAGGATAGTCGTTGTTGTTGACATCAAGAATCCTGAGCAGTAAGCGACAAATATTAATGCTAATTACTCTCCACTAGCAACGCGTGTCCGCAGAGCAGCAAAAAAAAAAAGTGTGTGCTTCTTCATGCTCAGAACGGTCAGAGTGAGACAGTGTTTCTGCGACCATTTTGAATCAGGGGGGAGAGGAGAGCTCTTTTTGGACCCATTCTTGTTTTCCCGCTTGGAGTAGGAGAGAAAGACATGTGAAAGACCAAATTCATTAAAACAAATTCACCAGCTAATCACTAAAACAGCAAGTGCAAGATAACTAGGAGTAAGACACACCAGCAGAAGAAAGCAAGCAGTGTGAACGACTCACAATGGTATTTGAAGGGAAAACACCCTAAAAAAGAAGATTTACAAGAACGCCCACAAGCACTCATTCAGTCTGCTTCTTCACGGACTTCTTTCCGTTTTCCTGCGGCGGCACCTCGATCGGTGGATGCTGCGCTGCGCGCTTGCGATCGGAGGCGAGTAGTACAAGTCCGTGCGGCTCCTTGTATCCATTTGAATCTTCGCGGAGGTGCTTGTGCACGTCGCAAAGGGACCCGGCGGCCCACTTGCGAATGATGCGCACCTCGTCCATGTCCGTCTCCAGCAACTTGCACTGTATCTCCACGTTCTTCTTGAAACGCTGCAGATGCTCCTCCGGCGGTTGGGGCATGCCGGGCTGCTGTGGCGGCTTTTGCTCCCGCAACTCCTCTATCTGGTTCAATGTGTATGTATTCACGTCCTCCAAGCAGTCCACGCAGTGCAGCCGGTTCAACGCCTTCTTGTGGCTGTTCTGCGCCTGCACTATGCCGATGCCGAGGCCTCTGATGCCCTGCCGCGCCGCAACAGTAGTAAAAAGACCGGTAATAAAGCTGACGGCGACGCAGCCAATTGGGTGACGCCGCATCCAGCTAAAGCGTTTCCGGCCGAAAGAAAGCAAGACAAAGCCCGTTGCAGCCCCGACAGCAAGCGTCGTGTTCATCGTCATGAAGTCGTATCGCCAGCGCCCACCTTCCTTCGCCCGCACGGCGCTGGTGAGGAGGGCGTAGCGCAGCATACCGTAACTTGTCGCCATTGACATTGCTTTCTCTTCGTCGATGAGAACGTAGCCGCCGTGGATATCGACTGGGACTGTCTTGCCGAGGTAGCCGCTCATCATCGGAACGTTCCAGTAGGTGAACTTATGCGGTTTCAGCCCCACAGCCATGAGGGTGTCTGTGCTAAGGAACTTGTAGCCTTCGGACATGTCCTCGTGGTACAGCGAGACGTGGGTGGCAAGCTGGTGGAACTGTGCCTTGCCGATAAAGTACAGGCTGTCCATTTCCCCCCGTTTTGCGTCCAAGTGAATGGAAGAGAATAGGCACAATGCAAAGTTAATTGTCTATATGGGACAAGTCCACACAGTTGTGCAAATGTTGCTGTGGCTATGTACTCTGTGAAGGTTGCACGGTGCGGAATTCTCCAAAAGTGAGCAGAGGAAAATCAAATGCGACAAATGGGGACACGAAGAGGGAGAGAGGCAAGTTATGGGCTTTGGTGTCAACAATAAAAGGGTATTGATGGCCACTGTAAACATGAAGTATTCAGATTTCAAACTGCAATTACTTTGCGTGCTTTTATCCGGATTCTGCGTTTGCATATACAAGCTGAATTTCCTTTCCACGTAGCTAAAGAGGCGGGACTCAAAAGTACTCGCGCGCGAAGTATATATAAAGTAATTTCAAACACTGAAAAGAAGAAAACGAAAAGTAGTGCGCTTAGAAAACTATTCTTATGCACGTTCCCCTTTACCATCTTCGCTCGCAAAGTACACAGTAAAAACACAAGAAACAGCACAGCAACCACTCCACAGGTAGTCAGCAAACAACGGTACTCGGCAACTGTTAGGCAAATATGCAGACAAAACCCAACGTTAATTATGATGGATATATATGAGGAGGGAGCGCGGCGAAGAATTAAAAAAAAAGCAAACAAAATGCGCAACTCTCGGACGTGAGAAATGTAAAGAGAAGCAGAAATGCTGGGAAGTGCTGCCCCTTGTTGAATCATTTCTTTAAGAACCCTTACTTTCTACCCAGCTTACTGCAGCCTAAAATGAGGAGGTTCAAAAAGTAGAGAAACAGAATGCCACTGACGTAGAGGAACAGCTCCACTGTCTGGCTCAGCGGGAGGAGGCGAATTGCATCCGTCGCCCCCTCCACCGCCGGCGTAGGCAGGTAGCGCTCGAGAGCTACCTCGCCCGGGATCACCTCAATGACGCCCCACTGTCCGAACACGACTTGGTAGTTCACCAAAGTCCCGTCAAGGTGAAACGACAGAGACGTCTCCCACGAGTTGCCGGCCGTAGTGTAGACCGCATGCGCAATGCGGTTGAAATCCGCGTAGGGTGTCTCCAGCACCGGGTACACCTTCGTCACGGCGGAAGTCTGCGTGCTGGAGGCGAGGAAGATCCCATTGCCGCGACGGTCGATCAAGTACAGCCCTGCGGTACCGTTGTGCTGATTGGCTTTCAACGACTCCATCATCCACATCGCGGTAGTGTCGAGCACGACAGCCCGCGACACGTGGCCGGCGCTGTCGTACGCGCTGGGGTAGACGTAGCTGACTGTCAACAAGGTTTTGTTCGTCACCGTGTCGTGGGTCACGTACGGCGTCGTCCAGAAGTCGGCCGTGACATTGGCACCATCAATGTACTCTGTCGTGAATTTGAAGCGCCGCGTCGTATTGAAGTCCAGCGTCTTGACCGCGCTCGGCAGCGACTCGGACAGGACGCCACCATCGAAGATGATCTCCTGCTGGTTCGAGTTTGTGTAGAAGCAGGTGGTGGAGCTAGAGGAGGAGAAGGTGCAACCGCACACACCCCACTTGCGTGTTGCAGTAGCAGCGGCAGCAGCAGAAGACGGGTTCGCTGCCACCGTATCAACGCGCCGCGCACGCACTGTCCCCATCTGAGCGGCCACTGCGGCGGTAGTCGTGGTCGGCTCCTCCGTGGTTGTTGTGGTCGGGGCATTCGTTGTTGTGGTGGTTGTGGTTGTAGTGGCTGGAACCTCCGTTGTTGTTGTAATCGTGGTCGGCTCCTCCGTGGTTGTTGTGGTCGGGGCATTCGTTGTTGTGGTGGTTGTGGTTGTAGTGGCTGGAACCTCCGTTGTTGTTGTAATCGTGGTCGGCTCCTCCGTGGTTGTTGTGGTCGGGGCATTCGTTGTTGTGGTGGTTGTGGTTGTAGTGGCTGGAACCTCCGTTGTTGTTGTAATCGTGGTCGGCTCCTCCGTGGTTGTTGTGGTCGGGGCATTCGTTGTCGTGGTGGTTGTCGGCTTCTCCGTGGCGGTGTTATTCTGCTGTTTTGAGTCGCTGAGCATGTAAGCCACGTAGAAGGAGTGCAGCTGGGTGCCAAAGACGTGCTCGATCTGCGAGAGGGCCTGAACCGACATGCTGTTCGACCTTGTATTCGCGGCCTCTTCGCAGTTGTGGTAGAGGCTTGCGCCCGCCTTGGCCACGCTCTGGCTTTCCTTCACGATGGAGCCGAGCGAGGCCACCACTCTGCCACGGACAGTGCTAGCGGCGAGCTCGCGATAAGGGTCCAGTGGTTCATCATGGTGAGCGACTGGTAGATGAGACCGTTCTGGTAAAAAGAGGAGTTGGTGGCGAGAGTGGCCCCGTTGTTGCGGTAAATCGGCTCCGCCAGCGCGTTGATGCGGGTGACGGGCGTGTTGCGCACACCGTAAGGCGTTGGCCAGAAGAGAGACTTGTTGAAGGAGTCGTACACAAACTGGCCACCTTCACTTGTGTTGTAGCGGTTGTCGACAACAACGATCTCGATGTTCGGTGTGGACGAGACATTTACAAGGTCCATTAGAGCCTCCACACTCACGTCCACGCCCGCCAGGGCGGTGGGGTAGCCCTCGTTGTTGTAGGTAATGGGGAAGAGGTAACTGATGGTACGGGCTTGCGCGTTGGAGAAGATGCGTTGCGTCAGCGACGGGCGAGTCCACGCGCCAGTCGCGGCCAGTGTGCTGCCCTTTTTCGCGTTCGACACGACCGTCAGCAGCTCCGGCATGAGCTTCTCCATGTAAATGCCCGTCACCGTCTTACTGCTCTCGTTATTGCCGCTGACGAAGTCACCGGTGGACACGACCGTCTCCTTCGCGACGTTGTTGATCGTGACGTAGTAGCACATCGGGTTCTTGCTGCTCTCCGTCGCACACCCGATCTGTCCCCAGTGCGCCGTCAGGACATTCGTGACGGTGGTGGTGGTGGCCGGTGCCCCATTCGGCAGGGCGTAGACGACGTAGGTCTTAATGTTCGACGTGAAGGTCGTCTGGAAGCTGTTGACGAGGGCCAAGAAGGTGGTGTTCACGGCAGTGTTGATGTCGTAGCCAACGATGCCATCTCGATTGTAGGACCACGCAATCGTCTGCGCCACTCGTTCAAGCGCGCGCAGCTCCTCGGTGAAGGAAACGACGGCGCTGCGAAGGGTGTCAGTCGGCTCCAATCCCGGGTGCGCCTTCACCGCTGCGTTCACCACCTTCACGACCTGTTGCTGTGAGTACTTGAAGAAGAGAAGGAGGATGACGGTGGTGAAGATGAGGCCCATCGCCTTCGGATTGCGCACAAAGTACTGGAAGAGACCGTTTATGTAGCGGATAAAAAGGGCACCGCAATCCCAGGCTGTGAGGGCAACTTCCTCCTCGCATTCGTCGTCGGAGTAGATGGTGTTCTTCATGATGGGGTACACCTCACCCATCTTGCGGTGACGCACGCTGTGGTTGCGCACGTCGAACGGGTCTGCGGCGTCGGCGTTCACCGTGATGACGGTGTCGCCATCCAGCGGTGCTGTCCCACCGCCCAGTGCATTAAAGCCACCGGTATTGTTCGTGTTATTCGCGTCCACCCCCTCGTTGCTATTTCTACTACTGATATTGTTGTTGTCGCCGTAGCCCTCAACGACAACGTCGGCAGCCCGCACGTTGCGCGGTGCACGCAGACCGTCACCTGCAGCGCTGCTCTCCTCCGCGCTCGTCAGCAGCCTTGGCGGAGGCGGGGTATGCGAGTCTGCTTCCCCCTCTCGCGGGTTCAGAGCGGTGTTAGACATCATCTTCGCTGTGCGAAGGTGATGGAAAAAAAAAGGTATCGCTAGAAGAGGAAATTCAGATGACACCGATTAGAAATATTTAAAAAAGGCGCTGGGAAACAAGGTGTGCACGTAAGCTCGCGGGCGGCCGTTCCACTTAAAAGGGGGAAGAACAAGACAAGAAGTGCTTGGAGTGTCAAGTAGGCAATGGAGATTGTATCGATAAGCATTGGAGTGTACTGCGTAGAACAAAGAGCGTGAGTGGTGGAGTTAAAAACAGCAAAGGAGGGAAGAATGTGTTGTTACTGTTTCTTCTCCCCAGGCGTAAAGGAGCTGGGAAAATGTCATTCCACTGAAGGAAAAATTAAAAGGTTTGTCGCCCTTCCTTCTTGTACCAACGATGCTCACAAACCGAAGATCGCCAGCCCATTAATTGCTCTTACGAAAGACACACGTGCTGCCTGTCAGCGTGTAGGAAGAACATAAATACTCACGTGAAGATTGTCTTTACCTGACATGTGGTATCCATATTATTTCTCTTTGACGTACGAGAAAGCGAGTGGGCGCTGATACAGGATAGTGCACATTAAAAAGAAGAACGTGCAAGTGACAGTGCAGAAGCATCACGTTGCAAGAAGGGAGGAAAGCTGGCAGTCCAGACAGACCTCGACGTCAAACACGTGCGTCACGAGGCCAGCAGCAAAGTGTGTTTTGCGTCGTAAAAGAGTTGTCGATAGTTGACAGGTGAATGCCATGCCAGCACCTGAACCGCTGACCCCGTAAAACGGAGGAAAATCCACACAGAGCCCCACCATGTCCAGCATTCCCACACTGCGCCGTCCGCCGGCGCAGCTGCCATCGTCAGTTTCGTGGTGTGCATCATTATGCGGATGTGCTCGATCAGTCCCGGCCAGAGCGCGAACAGCGAGGCGTTGCCCTTGACAACCCTACCGACGAAGCGAAGGTGAAGGATGAGGTTGCTTGATGAAGAAGTAGAGGTCCAGGTTTGAACCGCGACAGTGTTAATGTGGTATACTGCGCCTCATGATGAATCATATCCGACGTGGAGAGCCAGTACGCATCCCGCTTAACGGGTGTCGTCAGCCCGTACAGCGACCGCAGCGTCAATTGTAGGACTTCGGTACAAATGGCACTGGCGCACTCCAAAAGGGACGCGGAAGGCAGACCAGAAGGGTTTGCGTCATTTGTGTGCGTCGCGTGTACCGTCTGTGGTCGCTGTGCCTCTATCAACACCACCAGTATGTCGCCTTCCAGCCACACCGCCACATCGCAGGGTTTCTTCTCGTCAGGCAGGTGACACCTGAAGGACGAGCTGGTGATGGGAGCGTACAGCATAAGGTAGTACTTGAAGGTTTGCAGCACCCGGGACGGGAGACGATTGTCCGCCATCAGAATGGACAAAGAGGGCAGGCTGAACACGCAGCAGCGAGGCAGTTCATCAAGTTCATGAAAAACGTCCGCGTGAGCACAGGCCCGTGACCAAAGCATGCGGTGCACCACGTCCTCAACACTCCCCAATCGTTCACGTGGCACAGCACGAGCGTCGACGTGGTGCAGCGGAAAGCCGAATGTGGCTTCCCCACAGAGATACTGTGCCCACTGGGTGGGCGTGAAGGCATGGAAAAGCGTTGACGGCGGCACTGCTGCGGCTGACCGGTTTGCGAGCGTGCGCTGCTGTGCTACGAGTACATCCGAGATGAAGACGGCACACTTTGCGAAGAACGACTGCAGTGCAGTCCGAGCGTTTAGGATGTCGCCCATGTGAGGAGTTGCGGGGTCCGTCAACTCACCTGAGAGCTCCTCTTCAGTTTCCGCCGTTTCCACACTACGCAGCTGCTCCGTTAAGCAATGCAAAGCGGTGTGACTGTAGAGCAGCTCGAAGAGCGCAAAACTGAGTTGCAGCAGCTGATGCGTCGCTTCCGCCTCACCGTACCCGCCGTGGACGTGCGCACTTGCCCAGAGGTTTGCTACCGGACTGCACAAGCACACGCTGCTGCGCTGCTTACAAATTGTTTGGCGGTTGCTGTTCTGTACGCCAAAGCGGACAGCAAGGGAGCTCATGGCGATGCAGAAACCTACTTGATTCATCTGCCGATTCATGTCTGCGTGTGCTGGGAAAAAAAAGAGAATGCTGTCCTGCGCTCTTTCCTCCTTATCCTGGGACAGCAGAGGGCAGTAGACGGCGAGGCTGATGAGAGGCGCCACCTCGGCAGGTGAAGACGAGAGAGTCATTGCAGCTATGCTGACTCCGTTCTAACAACTAAAAAAAGGACAAGTGAAATGTTGTGTAGTCGCGTAACGAAACGTCGTTAAGGTGTCTCGAGGGAAGATGTTTTGAGTAGTTTGCATTGTTTCTTTCCTATCTCCTTACTTAAGTCCATTGAAGTGTGTGCAGGGATTCAGGGTTGGTAGGATAATAGAGGGGGAACACAGAAAAAGCAACACAATCATTTTTGTAAAACACGGGCAAGGCGATCTGTATCGTACTGTGCAAAGGCTATTTGCAGAACAACTTTCGAATTGTAGCTGCATGTGTTTTCCACCCTTTCAATCGGTAATGTTAATGCTGGCAAATTGAAATGAAAACGCTCATACCTGACTTGTGTGTGCTCGACTTCGTTCTTCGTGGTTACACATTGTAAAACTAAATTGTACTAAGCGGTAAGAGCAGGGCTTCATTTTCTTTTCTGTAATTTGTGTGTGAAATGCCAACTCCGTACTCCTTCGCCACCAACGTAACTAAAACGTTTCGTTGGAAAACTGCAACAGCGACAGCAACACAAACAAAGCCCATTCGAAATGGGACTCTCTCTTCCTCTCCTCTGTTCTCACTTGCGAGGATCGGCACCCACATCATATTCCTTCCATGCATCCATCCACGCCTGCACCGTTTTGGGGCCCTCGCGCTGCAGTTTCTCCGAGTGGCCGGCACGCAACATGCGCTCGATTCCCTCCTTCAACTCGCGCGTCGCGGCCGGGTGCGCCGTCTTCCCGTCTGCGGCGCGCGGCGCGTACGCCTCAGCGGGCACCTGCGCCGTCAAGGGCGGCGGCGGCGGCGGCACACGAGAGGCGCAAAGCTCCATCACAGCCCGAAACGCGAGTGGCTCATACAAAGCGAGCTGCTGCTGCGTCTTGGGCAGCAACATCAAATTTTGCCGCGCCAGGTCGTTGCGTAGGTACTGCCAGCCGCTGCCGTGCTCGTGGGCGGCGCTGTCAACGTTTTTGCGCACCACAGCGCGCTCCCAGTGCGACTTGTATTCCACGCGATACCGCGTCTGCGTGCGCATGAGGAAGGTGATACGCTTGAGCCCAACTTTCTTCTCGAGACGCGCACGGCCACGGAGCAGACCGCGCAGTCGGTCCAACTCCGCCGTAGCGCGGTAGTAGCATGTGACGTTTGTTGAGCGCAGCATTTGACTAAGTGCGTGAGCACGTCTACAAAGCTGCAAACAGAATGATCAAAACAGTGCCCTCACACGACAGACCAAAGGAAAAAGGACAGCTTCAGCCGACTCACCGATCAGTGCGAAGTACTGGACACTACTAACGGTAAACAGGTTTGCGTCAGAGGCACAGGGCATACGGCGAATGCAGAAAAAAAAGAATTTTTGTACAAGTACAGCGGCGAGAACGAGGAGGAAGAAAAACGAAGGAGCAGTAAGTAAGGAGGGAAGGTACCCAACAGCAGAGTCTTTAGGAATACTCTAAGCCCGGAAATTATGATAACTTAACACTTGGAGCCAACATGGAGCTAAAAGAGAAGGCGGCCCTTTTAAACTTCCTATCTTTTCGTTGCTGCGGGAAAATAAGACAGGGCGAACGAACCTCACTCAAAAAAGGATTTCCCTGAATCTATGTGAGTTGCGTCTCTCTGCACACTCAACGTTGAGACACACAACAGTTCAGTTGTGTCGTCACCGGTACGTCCCTTAATAAAAAGAGATCAGGAGGCAAATGTCAGTCCGACAACACTTACCTAAGTATATATATGTCGAACGCCAGCAGAAGGGACTTTCGAGGCCTCTCTCGTTTTTTAAATACTGTTACAGCAATCAGGACCGCAGCGTCGCCATCAGCGTTTGCGACGATCCTACATCAGAGGAACAAAAAAAAAAACGTAAAAAAAACGAAAAAGCGTGTAACTTGCCAACCTCACAATACCATCAGGGGGGGTACGGAAAGACATCCTTTCTACCTCGCAAGCCTTCGGTGCCTCTCCTGGTGCCGAAAGATGAATGACGCCACATCACGCAAAGCCGAATGCGCGTCTTAAAAAAAAAAAAGCGCAAACACACAGGAAAGACAAAAAGACGGAGGTAGACTAGAGTCCACAGCTTTTTATTCCTCCTGGTCCTGGATGTTGAAGTACTTGAGCTGGTACGTCTCCTTGCCCTTGGCGAGGATGCGGATCCAGTCGCGCAGATCCTTCTTCTTCAGGAACTTCTTCGTCAGGTACTTGAAGTACTTCTTGCGGTACGCCATCGTGGTCGTGATGGTGAGAACGTTGTCGTTCATGGACAGGCGGACCTTCTCGGACAGCTTGCCCTTGCGGCCGTTCAGCTTCGTGTTGTCCTGAAAGAACTGCTCGAAGCCGCTCAAAACATCCTCACTGAAGATGCCGTCAGCAGCCGGAATGCTGCAGTCGATCTTGAAGACCTTCTTGCCCTTGGCCAGCTGCTTCTGGCGGATGTAGCTGCGGGAGCCGACCTTAGCGCGGACAGCGACCATCTTCAAATGCTTCTAAACGAAATGGGGAGTTGTAAGGTGTGTGGAAGTACAAGAGCACACGCTGAATTTTTTTTTTTTGTGAGGTTCGTAGTAGGAAGCGCACGTTCAGGTAAAACGTGCAGGGAAAGTAAAGGAGAGAGAAAGAGGGTTTAGTTAAGGTGCTACCACGCAGTTCACAAGCTAGTTGACGGCCGTACGAAAAGAAAAAAAAAGAAAATTAAGCTGACCTCCAAGACTTACCCACAACAAAACATGACAACCACAAGCGTTTCAGCACGACTAGCAAAGGTGCCAACAGTGAGGGGATCTATTTTTGTTTTCCAACCGTGCTCTAACATACCCGTGACGTCAACCAAGGTCATTGGTTTGAGGTTTAAAAAGTCTGAGCTCACGAAAAGCTTCAAAAAAGAAAAAAAAAACAGCCGTTGTTACCTTGATTGGCATCCCTTCGTTTTTTTCTCTTTTGTTAGTAGAGTTAGACTGCTTGTGGTATTCGCCTCGAATGCAAGAGGGAAGAGAGGAAAGCCCTCAACTGTCTCTTCAACAGCAACACAAAAATGGAACAACAGCGCACGTACAAAGGGAAAGACTTTACAAAGCCCGCTGAGAGCAGGCTTTTGTGTAAACACACACCTTCTGCCAACCACACCACCTTCGCCCGAGTCAACTGCCTTTCCTGAGCTGCAACCTCAGAAAAACATGGTAAAGGGAAAAAGGGGTAGGGTTTCTTGTTTACGGCAGCAAGGGGATGGGGGAGGGGCAAGCAACAATAGACTGCAAGCGGTGACGCGAAATGTGAAGATCGGCGAGCAGCTACGCCTTTCGAAAAGTGCAAAGGGGGACCAAACAGTGGAAAAGAACTGGCATCAAACCCCTCAGACAAGATCTTTTTAAAGGAGTTGCAGTGTGGCAAAACTGCGTTCGTGGAGCTTTCTCTAACGCTACGGTTCTTCAGTGCTGTCATCCGCCACTTCCTCCGCTTCGACCGACTGCGCTAAGAATTCTGCGTTCTCTGCGGCATCAGGAGCGGTGCGAGCTCCGCTCAGCAGCTGATTGAGAAACACTTCCAACTCCTTATCTACAGAGCCAGAGTTGTCACCACCCTTGCGGCCGCGCAACAGGCCAGACGGGTTCGGGTTGTGACCAGGCTCAATAAACCAACGGTAGTACTCGTCATCGTAAATCTTCTCCTGCTGCGTCGCAATCTCTGTTTTGTTCTCCAGCTTGCCCTCCACCGCCTTTTTGCGCAGCTGACGCGCCCACATCTCGACTCCGCGCTCGGCATCGCGCAGCTTGTCGAAAAAGCGCTCCTCCAGAAGCTCATTTGCCTCCTCGCCGGCCACACTATCTACCGCCTCCTTTGACGGCCAGTAGTTGTACTGGCCCCTACCTGACTCGTCGTACAGCGCCTTCTCTGCTTTCTTGTACTGTTGCTCAAAGTACGCCTTAGAGCCCTCCGTGAAGCCGTCGCGGCGCCACGAGGACGGCGTGTCCTCCCAGGGATGCCGTGCCATCTCGTAGAAGTTCACGTTCGTCGGCACCCGGGCATCGTTCTGTAGCGGAGCCACTTTCAGTGTGCCGTCCTTGTTCAACTCGCCCAGCTCAGCCACGACCTCGTAGCCGCCGGCGTCGTCGATCATACCGGCCATGCGGCTGCTCTTGTTCGCTTGAATCACCACATCTAGCTCAACAGCGCGGTCCTTGTCAAAATCGAGCGGTGTGGAGAGCACCTCCAGTGAGTCGGCCGTCACTTCACCCAATGTGCGCGGCGACCATCGCGGGCGCAGCTGAAACTTGTGCCCATCCAGCTCTACGTTACGCTCAAACACTTCCTCGTAGTCAGGCAGCGGCCGTGTGGGCAGGTAAGCCTTGTGCACGTTGCGCGCCCGCTCCTCTTTGATTGATTCCCAGTCATCGGCCGACTTGTCGACGTGCTGGCCGACGCTGCGAAAGTCATCACGCTTCAGCAGACGCGTCACGTAGCGGTACTCCAGGGCGAGGGTGTCGGCGAGCGAGCGGACCGCCTCGGCCGACCCGTTGCCCCGCACCTCCTTCAGCAGTTGCAGGGTCGCCTTCAGGGCGAAGGGGGATTGCAGCAGCAACTGGTGTTTCACCGCATAGGCCCATTCGGACAAATAGAGGGTTTTACGTTTCACGAGTAAGTATAAGGGCGGGTAGCGTAGCTGCGCCGACGGGTCCTCCAGAGCTGGGTCATTGTGCAACACATCAACCAGCTCCGCGTTGTTATGTATCGGGCATGTATCAAGGGTGGGGAGGTACCAGCAGAGCTCAATGTCGCGGTCTACCGGCATCTTCAGCGCCTTGCGCACCGCGTCCTTCAGGCGGTCCAATGAAGCGGTCCCGTACTCGTCCGTTTCCTCAGTCGCCGCTACACCCGCAGCTGCTGTCACCGTCATGTTATCCTTCTGTTTGCGCTCTGCTGCTGCTGCAGCGGCGTCTGCGGTCGGATCTATGGTGAAGTCGAAGTCCACTAACGTCCCTTCGCAGCCCTCTAGCTTGGCGTACACGTGCCGCTTGTGCGGGGCGTTGCGCAGGTTCGCGTAAGCTGCGTACTCCCGCTCGCGCTGCTTCCGCCATGTCTGCACCTTGTTCCTGTCGCGGTGCCCCACAATGTTCAAGTCACCGCGACGCTCGAGCACATACGACGTGAACACCTCGGCAGCCTGGCGGACGGCGACTTCTTCCTCTGGCGGAGTCACGTCCCACGGGGAGAGGGTGTAGCGCAGGCGAGACGCCTCTAGCTTGCGCACCCCCTCCGCAACTCCGGACAGCGTGTACGGCGTCGCGTAGGACAGGTCACAGGTGTTGTGGCGGTCCGTGTAGGGCAGCTGCTCCATCACGCTCAGCGTCTTGATGATGTCCTCTACGGAAGACTGGTCAGCGAAGGCGTCCTCAATCCAGCGGGCACGGACTGGCGTCAAGGCGGCGCGCTCCATCGCCGTGGCGTGAGTACCGTCCTTCATCTGAAAGCACTTTTCTAGCAAGTGACCCAGCTGCCACGCAACGGCGTCGTTATGCATGTGCTCCGTGCTGTCAAACCACTCCTTGATGTGATACGTCATGTCCGGCAGCGTCGTGAAAAGGTCCGACCATCCCAGCCTCAGGGCATCGCCAGCAAAGAGCGAGGTGCCGGTCAGCATGACGAACTCGGCGAGCCCCGGGTACTTGAGCGACGTCTCCGGCCGCGCTAGCAGCCGCGTCATCCCGCTGTACGGCGTGAGGCCGTAATTAGGGCCGTCCACGATGAACTCGCTCGCGTCCATCAAACCTGCGTACTTCGCGGCAAGGGCCAGCCCACACCCCGTGCCGCGGCACCGGCCGTTCACGAGGGTCATGAAGGGTCGCGGGCTCGTGTAGGCGCGCCAGATGACGGCAGCGTTCTCACGCAACACGCTATCGACGCGCTCCTCGTAGCGATCGGCGTCGCGCAGCAGCTCCTGCACCTTCACCTCCGTTTCCTTTCCTGGCACACCGGCCTTTGTTAGCTCCGAGGCCTGAGTACACAGCAAGTTTGCCATAGATAAGTCAAAGCCCACTGCCTCCATATCTGTACCGCCACAGAAGTAGTCCGTCTGCCCTGACTGCGCGGACGTCAGCACCGTCAGCTTCGAGTAGAGCGCGTTCGTTGCTTTGTCGATTTCTTTATTCAAGTCCCGCGCAAAGATTGCAGAGAGCGCCTGGTGTCGCTTCGGGTCGTTCATGAAGATTGTCTTGGAAAAGCGGCCATCGTTGCCGGTGAGGGTTTGACGGTGGTTCAGCGGGTAGGACATCGCCTGCATCATCTTGCGGTCCCGCTCACCTTGGAACGGAGCGTTGATGCCGGGCACGCGGCCGTGCGTCGGACCGCGCGTCTCCATTTTGAAGTACGCCGTCTCCTGTGTGTCTGTCTGCGTCACCATCGGCCCCAGAAGGCTGTTGGAGGGCAGTACGTTCAGCTTGATGTCGCCCTCGCCAGGGCGCCGCTTTGAGAACATCTTGTTCCAGTGCTCCGGATGCGAGAATACTCTTTTGTAAGGGTCGAAGTTGAGTGAAATATCCGGGTCGACGCCGTTGGTGGGGTCCTGCCCGGCAAACCACACATTCGTGTCCACTTCTGCCCGTGTAGGGTGCAGCGAGTCGTCGAAGTCGAAGGCGACGCGTTGATGCCGGTGTGGTAGGCGGGCCTGGCCTTGCTCCTTGCCCCAGTGCATGTAGTCAATAAAATCCTTATTCACGCGGAAACGCTGGTGGGTGTTGTAGTGGGTCAGAAACTGAACGCCCGATTGACGGTTGGGATGATTTGCGTAGCGCTGGTAGAAGCGAAACTCGATGGGGGTACCCAGGGGGCGGTACTCACGAACATCAAGTGTTTTGATGGCGCGTCGCTGCTGGCCGTTTTCCACTGGACTGGACGAAGAAGCCGGTGAGGGCGAAAACAATGCGTCGACGTTGACGATGTACCCCGGCAAGCATACTCGTCGGCGAAACATGTTTCCTTCCCTTCTTTTTTTCTTTGACCACGGTAAAGGATATGGTAGAAACAAGGACGACAAGGAAACCGCGAAATAACCCGTGTCCACGCTTTACTACTTCAATTTTTACTGAGATCCTTATCGTCGCGTTCCGCAAGGTGATTTTGTCAGCTTTGGGTGCACACGCAGCTGCAGAGATAAAAAAAAAATCAGTGTGTGCCCTATGGCTGCAGTTCTTTGCGCTATATTACCCCTCAACGACGTTCTAAAGTAAAGTAAAAAGTGTGATGTAGGAGGTGAGCGAAGTCGGAAGAGGTGGTTATTTTTGGCGCATTGATCCACTCGTCGCAAATACAGCGTGCAAATCCGAGAGGTGAAATAATAGGGAAAAACAGGACATAGAGAACACTTCCTTAAAGAAGAACAAAACCCCGAGGTCTTGATACTGCATAAGAACCCCAGCAGTTATCCACACCTGCTTTCCTGCGAAAAAGAAAAAACGGAAGACCACGTTCTTCATCCACGGTTGATCAGCATTACTTGCAATTCCAATGGACCACGCAACCAACAAGGCGTTTCTAAGTGATCGTCATTTTCACGCTGACCCAACACAAAGCGTCAAGCTTCGATCTGTTTTAATAATGAATCAGTGAACAAAAGAAAATAATCGAAATTGTGAAAAGACATACACCCAGATTCCATCATCATGGGATGCACTCGAGACAAAAAAAAACTAGCGTCTTGTAGCAACGGGAATAATAACAGATAAAATTTCAGATATTGGAGACGTCAACAAATCAGCTGCGTTATCAAAACAGACGCAGACATAGTTTCTTTCTTTCTTACTCATCATAAAAGCATCGGTGCTTCTTATAGACCGGATCCGACGGGCAGGCTCTCAAAGGCATTGTTGAACATGTCCCACTCCCTATTCATAAAAACGCATAGCTCCATGTTTTTCTCGTCACGCAGCACGTACTCCTTGTCGAAGATATGCAGCTGCTCAAAGGCCATGAGCAGCGCCGAGTGGGTGATGCCGGGCAGTTGGTTGTACAGTGGGCCCGCCTGGACGCCGTCGGAAAGCGGCACCATGCGCAGTGTGTTGCAGTTACTCACCACAAACTCGTGCAGCACGTTGCGGTAGGCACGCGACAGCTCAATCGCGGCCTCGCGCTCCGACCAGATGCCCTCGCGAAAGTCCGGAGCGGAGACGTGGATGATGTGCTTCTCGCCGCCGTCCTTGCCCTCGGCGCCGTAGCGGTGCAGCTTCGCGTCGCACACTTTGCCCATCGCCATCACCACGTCATTCGGGAACTCCTTCGTCAGCCCAATCCACTTGTAGATGGCACCAGACGTGCCCGTGGCTTTGGCGGCGGAGGTGAAAACCTGCATGAGGTCGCATGGGTCGGTGATCACCATCGTCTCGTCCGGCTTTGGGCCCTCCTGGCGCAGCGAGCCCTGAAGCGTCATCTGCGTACCCATCACACCGTATGGGCGGATCTTTATCTTGCGGATAAACTGCTCCTGTGGGGAAACGTAGGTAAGGCGGCGGTAGGCCATGTCCACGGCACTGACCATCACGACCAAGCTAAGGCCTACGCGAATCCAGGGGAAAGGTTTGCGGTAGTTGGTGCCAAAGAGGTGGCGAGGCGCGCGCTTGCGGCCATCTCTCGTCACCTGTCCTTCGAGGTAGGATACCATGGCGGCTAATGCAGTTGCTTTGTAGCAGTTCTTTTTTGTTGCCCAAATTCCCTTGCTGTGTGTGCAGAGACACCTCCAGTGATTATTTGAGTCGCTGCTAGATTTCTTTCTCTCCTACTCTGTAGGCTGTTAGTAGGGACAAGAGTTGTTGTTATTAGTTAGCAAACGCAAAGGTGGGGAGTGGAAATACGGTTTGAATAATGGAAATGACGAAATTGATTTTACGAATGAAAAGCTGTAGCGGCCAACAAAAAAAAAATGGGATTGATTGTTCCCGTTCCTTTCATTTCGTACCGTATAAGATGTTCAACGAAAGCCTTCGCGTTGCACCGTGCTGAAAACTACTGCCCAGGCAATCACAAAGTGCTTGAGATACTACGCATTGCTTGTTGGTTTTGAATGATGATGTCGTAGGGAAAGAAGGAACAAAAGCAAAGTTTTACTCATTGAAGTGCAACCAAACAGTAATGATATTAGGAGAAGAAGAGCAACAGTAACAGGTATAAGGCCGTAATAATAATAAAAACGCACACTGTAATGTAGATAAACCGATTAGATGAGCGCTGCTATTTAGGGAAGTGCTTTTTCACTCGGAGTTTGTTGAAACCTATTACGCCCATGAAGGACCGCCGCCTCCCTGGATGTCCCAGCCTCCAAAGCCGCCCTGACGCGGGCCGAACTGGCCGCCGCCGGGACCGCCAAACGGCTCTCCAAGACGCCCGCCGGGTGGGAAGAAGTTGTCGTCATCCGGTTCTCCTGGTATGCGCGGAGCAGAGCCGAAAACGCCACGACCCCATCCACTTCTGCCGGACGGCCCGCTTCGTCCACTGCCCGGTGGTAGCTGACCCGGAAACATTGGATCAAAGCGCGCGTAGCTGTCTGCAGAATCACCAAAGCCAAGACGGCGACCACCACCACCACTACTACCACCCGGCATGCAGGAGGGGTCCTCCTGCATTGCCATGCTTGGCCGAGGGAAGTTGCGCTCCGTCATAAGCACCCCGCTGCTGCCCTCGAGACTGCCGCCAGGGATCAAGTCTGCGTTGCCGTAGCCCTGTCTATCGGGACGCAGCTGCACTTTTGTAAAGCAACTAGTGGACGTCGCGGGTGCCGAGATTGCGGGCGGGGCTGCAGGGGCTACGCGTTGCACCTCGACAGGCAACTCGCATGGGACTGTCGCGTCCTTCTGGACAAAATCGCCCTTGTCTGGGCAATTACTTTCCATCCTGACTTGCCGTCTAAAACGACAAAGGATAGAGAGTTAGTTTACAGGCACTGAGGCTGAGTGCTACTCGAGCGAGCTGAATCACAGGTACTGCCTTCAAGCTGTGTTGTTGATTCAGTTGAGAAGAAAAATAGGGAAAAGAAAAGTGACAGAAGTGCATGCTGGCGGGCAGTGCATTTAGTGTGAATCTTCTACTGATTTTTTCGTTCTTCTTATCGAAATCAAAACCATAGCTGACCTCGTAGAGTGCAGGTTACTGCGGCCGTAAAAGCGACGAGAACGGCCTGTGCTATTCAATGTTGTGATGACATCATGACAAAGGCTATCGAAACCCCGTATTTTTTCGAACTGCGGTGCTTGCTTATGTTGTTATTGCTGTTGGTACAACGCGCCTGTGTTGTTGCATTGCAAGCATCCTTTTAGAATTGATCACAAGTCATTGATAAACGCACACACACATAAAAGGGGCATGCACGTGAGCAAAACAGAAAGAAGCCTCTATAAAGAAGTGGAGAAGGTCAAATATAAAGTGCAAGCGGGTGAAAACAGAAAGAGAAAAATATACGAAAAGACAAGCGTAGTACTTCTAGTGAGTATATTACAGATCTGGAACGTACTGCTGTAGAAAGCGAAAACTGAAACCGTCCAAGGGGAAAATTAACAAAAAAAAAGAGAACCGCGTATTTGCAAAACCTTCGTAGACGAGGAAGAAAAACGAAAAAGAGGAAGTCCGTAAACCCACATGGATACAAGTACAAAAAAAAAACGGTACATCTTCAACATAACTGTGATTGCGCCAGTTCTGCCTGTGTCGCTAAAAGAAAAAAAAAAAACGGAGGGGTTTGCACCTTAATGACTTCCCAATGTACAGAAAGGAAAAAAAAGTGTGTATGTCTACACGCGCGAGTCTGTCTGACATGGTGCGATGCTGCTGAGCTGCTTCTGCAGCGCGATGCGCTCCTCACGCAGCTTCTCGCGGTCACGCATCGCTTGCTCACACACCAGGTCGCGCTGCCGCGCTACCGCGTTAGCCGCCTTGCGCTTCTCGAGCAGGTCGACCACCGTGTGCAACTTTTGGAACTCCGCCACGCGCTGAAGTTGCAGCACAGCGTACATCTTGTCCTCTTGCTCCTCACGCTCAACCTCACGCCGCCACGCGATGTCGGCCGCCTGCCGGGCCCGCGAGTCCTGATAACGCTCTTCGTGCTTGTGCAGCTTATCCTGGACGTCTGTCTTGAACTTCGCTTCTTTTGCGTAGGCCTCCGCGCGGACCTCTTCAAGACGGCGTTGGTGCTCTGCTTCCGCCGTGGCTCGCTGTGCTGCCTCCTCGCGCCGTCTAATGTAGAAGTCTTGCAACCGCGCCTCCGCCTGCGCCTGGCGCTCCAACGCAGCGGTCCGTGTGGCCTCCTCCACTTCGGCGGAGCGCTGCTTTGCCTCATCCCGCTGCTGTGCCACCCGTTGTTGCTTCTCCGTCCGCAGCCGCTGCTCCTCTGCGAGCCGTGCCTCGCGTGCCAGACGGATTTCCTCGATCTTCTTTTCCTTCTCGACACGCCGCTGCTCCTGTTGCGCCGCTTGAACCTCCAGCACGGCGGTGTTGCGCGCCATGCGGCGTGCCCGCTCTGCCGCTCGGACCTCGCGCTCCTGCTGCAGCTCCCGCTGCTGCCGCTCCCGCGCGGCCACCCGTTCGGCGTTGCGCCGTTCCGCTTTCGTCATACGGCTCTGCAGCTCGGCGCGCACTGCTTCCTCGCGCTTCTCCCGCTCGGCACGGCGGGCCTCTAGCCGCTCTTGCTGTAGGCGTCGCGCCATCTCCTCCTCCGCTGCCTTGCGGTGCCGCTCAGCCTCTGCCTCCGCTTCCGCCTGCTGTTGACGGCGCTCAGCCGCTTCTTGTCGGGCCTGCAACTCTTGCGCTTGCTGCACCTGGCGTAGCATGCGCACCTTGTTTGTCTCAAAGACGCGCCGCTGCCGCTCCTGCCGCTGCAGCACGGCGGTGGACAACGCTGCCTGTGCCGCTGCATCGTCATTGTCCACGGCGGCATCAGCATGTATGTTGGCCCGTCGAACCTGCCGATAGCAGACGAGGAGGTCCTGCAAAGGGGTGCAAGCGCAGAGCTCCGCGTAGCTCTTCTCTAACATCTCTCGAATTGTCCTCCGCTTATTTTGTAGGTGTGCACGTCGGTGCTGCTGCAACTCGGCAAGTAAACGGGCATTCGCCACATTTCCTGAACGAAAACTGCTGCTGTCAAGTGTGTCGTTTACCGCCCAATCTTTGAGGGAGACGCC
This sequence comes from Crithidia expoeki, assembly GCA_900240875.1. NCBI lineage: Eukaryota > Euglenozoa > Kinetoplastea > Trypanosomatida > Trypanosomatidae > Crithidia > Crithidia expoeki. The sequence continues at coordinate 794,812 of OESE01000222.1, forward strand.
GTGCTTCAGCAGCGTTACGACGGAGCGGGGCGAGTTGATCTTTGGTGGAGCGTGCGTTGAGCCGGACGCGCCGCTGTAATTCGCGACAGTAGTTAAGTGCCCCGGCGGGGCCGCTCCATTGAGCATCCAATCTAAGTCAAAGCTTGAAAGGTCGAGGTCGAGTGACGTCACGTACTGTGCCGGCGGCTCGAGCAGCACGTAAAGCACACGAGCAGTTTCCTCTACCGAAGTAGGACCTTTTGCGGCTGTTGGTGTTGCTATTGCTGTCATTGGTGAAGCAGTGGTTTGTCCACGGTGGACAGAGCTGCTGCGTGCTCCGTTCGCGTTCTTATTGAGAGAGGTATCCTTACGCATAGCAGCGGTAGTGCTAGTGGTGTTGGTGGTGCTTTTCGTGAGTGGCGGGGCACTGCGCATGCGTGGCAAACTCATCGGCACTTTCGCCCCTGCCGATGTTTTTTTGAGTACAGTCTGCTGCGAGGCATCGGCGGAGAAATGAGTCTTGCGCGAAACTGTTGCACCGTTGCTTTCAGCGGTTCTCCCAACTGCACCCGTTGCATCCGCAGCTCTTGCTGCGGCGTCTGCTGCTGCCGATATCGCGTGCGTAGCTTCGGGAAGCGGCATCGCGGCGAGAAACGACGGCAGTTCCCTGTTTTCTTTAGGGAATGATGCATCCATGGAGGCTTTTGGAACGCTAGATGGACGCTCCTCAACACCACTTCCACGTGGTGATTGCGACTGTTGCTGTAAGCGAGGCGAAGAATTGTTGAGTTCGAGCGTTGTCCGTTTTGTTGTAGCTGAAGCTGCGGTTGCAAAGTGCGACACCACATTTGCTGATGGATTAGCAGCAGTTGCTGCGGTACCGGCGGTAGGTCTTTCGCCTACTGTTTTTTTCGCGCTACGTCCGCGGTTTGGGCGCTGCCGCGCAAATTCGATTTCCGCTTGCGTCGGCTCCAACAGCGACGGCACAGTGCGGTCAAAGTCAGCTGGCACATCCTTCAGTCCCAGTGTGTTGGTGGTCTCGGCTGTGCCGATATGGTGGCGTCGAAGTTCCGGCTCGAATTTCTCGTAGTCGCTGATGTACTTCGAGCGACTCTTCTCATCTGAAGTGAGACGCGGAATGTTAGGGAGCTGCATAGCGGTGGACATTGACCTTGAATTGGCAGAGTTTGCCGTGCTGACACGCGACATAATGACCCCCACTACGAAATACCTTTCGTCCTCTCCTTTTCACTTTCCTTTTTTTTTAATCAACGTGAAAAGCGGGTAGGGGTTGATGTGTAATGGCGTGTGCGAGTATGACTAGAAGACGCGAAAGGCCTGTGATTGTTTGTAGTGTGACCAAACAAACAAGTGTCGGTAAAAGACAGGAAACTAATTTCTCTACAAAAAAAAGAAAGCAGAAGCGTCCGCTTGCGCTTCTCCGCTTCAGTTTAACTCCGTTTGAGCAACAGCGGAAGAGAAAAGAAAAAAAAAGTTTGAAATTATAAAAAAAAAAGTGTTCCGAAAAGCGAAAATGGCAAGGAGAACAGGCATGCAAGAAGCGGTGAGTTGTAGGCAGTAGTGCAACACCCAAAAAGAAAGAGAGAGAGCTTTTGGGTTTTCCGGTGAGCCTCTGAAGTGAAGATGAGAACACGTTGACTACAAAAGAATTACAGTACCGTTACGAGCAAAAATAAACCAAAAAAAAAAACCGTCCATGGCTTTTTTTTTCCGAATTTGCGTTGGAGAACGCCCTCTTCGTTGCTGTTGTTTTCTATAAGTTCAATACGGTGTCACTTGAACCTCCTGTTTGCTTCTCTCCTTCCCTCGCCTTTTTTTCGCGGAGACGGCGAAATCAGTTGTAACGTAAAACAGCGCTGACAGCAAAAAGATCCTAACTTACATATGTCTTCCACTCCTCTCGTCGACGTTGCGGCACGGCAAGAGGTAGGGCAGAAAAGAGAGACCTCTACTTTTGAAGATCGCATCAAAGGAGACAGAACCTTTCGCTTGCCCTGCATGAACACTCAAAAGGCATATGGCACTTCCCCACAGAGACCAGGTCATTTATTCACATAATTGAGCCGGAGAAACCGTAGTAACCTGTAAAAAAAAAAAAAACAGCCTTCGAATAGCAGAAATAAGACGAGGACAGATGCAGTTCGCATTGCAAAGCGCTTGGCCCGGGTTTTCTCCCTCTTCATTGAGTATACAGGTGGACGACACCGCAACCCTGCTCGTGATAAACAGCTTTGGACAGACACGTACTAGGGTACACAGGACTGCAGCCCCAGATAGAGGCGCCAATCCACGCAGCAAGGCCGCGTTCCGGAAAGGCGATACACGACGCCTGGACATTGTTCGGTGCCAGCGCTGCAATCTCACGCTGCACACGCTGCTCTAGCCCACGAAAAAGGGTGTTGCCGCCACCAAGAACAACATTCTCGTAGAGGGCGTTCTCCAAATAACGCGGGGAAGCTGCGGCGGCATCGCGCAGCATGTCGATCCACCCGAAGAGCACCTTCGCTGCAAATGGGTTGCTGTGGGTGTAGCCGGTAGGGGTGGAGGGCAACGCGCTGATTATGGACGCTGTATCAGCAGTGTACCTGAGGAGGCGTGAGTCGAAGAGGATCTCCGGTACTTCGTAGGCATGGTTAAGCAGGAAGAGGCGTTGCTGGTCGGGCAACACGAACCCATCCCCTTCCGCAGGTGTTACAATGTCGTTGTTACTCTCGTCGTCGTCTCCGCCTTCGTTCCGTGCCGCTGCTGCTTCAGCGTTTGCGTCAGCCGACACGCGGCCGAGCGCCTCCTTTGCCGCTTCCACGACGTCACGATCGGCAGAGGTGGAGAGCGGGTAGCCATCCGCCCGCAGCGCGGCGAAAAGCTCGTCGGTCAATACATCGCCGGAGACGCCGGAGAGCCGAATTGAATGAGCGAGGGTGTAGCCCTCTTCCACTGCCGCCACACATGTGCGACCGGCACCACTGTCAAGGGCTAATCCGCTGGTGCGACCCGCGGCGTAGAGGGTAGCGGCAGTGTTGGTCAAAAGACCCACTATAGGCATGTTGAATGACTCGAAGAGCAGCTCGCACAGACGCTCGCGATCACGCCGTGACTGATCTGCTGGCTCTAGGAACAGGAACGGAGTCGTGTCAGGTGACACACGAGCCTCGTCTACTAGTGCGCCGAAGAGGAGCTTTTCCAACCCTTCGTAGTCGCTCACGCGGCCGCGTTGCACCGGCCAGTTCAGCGCCAGCAGCCCGCTGTCTTCGTACGCCTCATCTCCTGCCACAACATCGAGGCGGTGCTGCAGGAGCGTCGGCCGGGGACGTTTGGCGTGTGGCAGGCCGACACAGCTGCGTAGCACTGTGCGGGGCGCCTCTTCGCCGCTGAAGCCGACGCGGGTGTTGCGGGAACCGAGGTCGACCACTACACTCTGTAACGGTGCAGAAGTGCTCATTAATTTATGTTGCGCAAGAATTTAAAACGCTCCTCGCTCTTCACAGGTAGCTTCTAAACGTATCTCTAGTTTTTGTGGGTGTGTTCAAACGTTGTTGGTATCCACAGCTACGCCAGCTTACACACCGAGAGAGAGAAAGCCGAGACGGTTGCAGTTGATGAGAGCTGGAACGTGTAGTGATCGTTTCAGCGAACAAGCATATAAAAGGTCACGTGGAGAAAAAAAAAATCGAGGATGGAGCGTGTGTAACGGTTTTTGCAGACACGTCGAGTAACGGCTGTTTTTAGTTGCGCGTCAACACAAGGGCTGACATTAGTTCTCTTCACATATTGACGTTCATCGAGACCAATAAAAAGAAAAAAAAAAGAAAAACGGCAACAGAAAGCGCATTCAGTGCATTGTACACCTAGACTAGAGGAATTCATCGCTTTCGGTCTAAAATCCAGCCGCTACTACGACCCTCCGAAGTTCAGCACCAGCGACAGAGCGGTGATCGCGTTTGAGTTTTTTCCCCCTCTCTTCATACCATTCAGAGGCAGAGTATGCGGCAGCGATCGCAGCTCAAGAAGAAAGCAAGAAAGCAACCATATATAACGGAGGGCATGCATCGAAAGCAAAAACGCACCAAAGAAAAGGTACCACTAACACACATGTGCGGCTAAACCGCCGAACTCATCGCGCTAATCTACCTCTCCCTTTTGTTTCTCGCCATCTCAAGCGTAGACGCCGGAGCGGCTCTCGTAACCGCGTGGAGCACGGAGCACCTCAGGTCTCTCCACCTCGCTGCGCGTGTTGTCCACCGCTTGTTTGTGCATGTCGAAGATCATCCCCATGGCGTCGTTGCGCTCGTACTGCTCGTGCTGGTTCAGTCCACCAGAGATCCAGCGGTTCTTCGGCAGGTTGACGGTGTAGGGCTGCTGGCGCAGCGTCAAGACCACGGCAATCACACCGGCAGCGACGACAAACCAAGCGGCGAAAATTTGATCCGGGATGAGCAGCAGGACAAACTGCTTTCGCTCTAACTTCGAGCGCTGCGCGTTCTGGATGGACGAGACGCGCGCGTGCGCGTTCATGTAGTTGTTGCGGTACAACATCCCTTTCTCAGACGCCCGCGCCCCAGGGGAAAAGGCATGCAGGAACGGCTTGATATACCGGCCTTGCGAACGGCGAAACATTGTTCCTAACGAAGGTGTATTGTTTGCTTGTCGGCGTGAGGTAAAATCCTACCAGGCTGAAAGGAAAAAGGCGATATAGGAGTTGCGCGTCGCTGCAGAGAAAACGGTCGCTTCTAATACTATTCGAAAAGCTAACGGTGACACTACGACAGAAAAGCTGAAGAAGAAATCTAGGGCCTGACTAAAACAACTCTCAATTTTTGCCGAGAGAATTGAGCTTACTCACTTTGACCTCTTGCTGCTACGAAGCAGATGGCAACCGCATGCGTAACTTTTCTTGTTATTTTTCCTTTTTTTTTTTTGAATGGAGACGATAGCTGCTGCAGAAAACGCCATGGCAAGAGAGAAACACAAAAGGAAGTGAAGAGGGGAATCGAGACCGGCAGATTGAAGAAGAGTACAAACAACTATCACACGACAGCAAGCTGCTGCGTAAAGCCCTACAAACTGATTATGCACACGCAGAGTTTTTCGCAGCCGCTGCCCACTGAAACAAGCGCACCTTTGTTAAAGCGCTAAAACCAGCACGCATCTAAGTGTCGTATAAATGCAGAAGTTACTTGCCTTTCCGATATTGCAGGGAAGTCTCTTTATTCAATTGAATTACAAGTTGCTGCCTTTACCGTCGTAGTCGAAATAAGTGTACATGAGGAAGGATAAATCGAAAGAGCAACTGCCTGATAAGTAAATCACGGGGAGGTTAAACACTGACAAAGATGGAAGAATTACGTCGCGTTCTAAAGGCCAGGTGTAAACTTGAAATGACGGACACGTGTTCTTCTCTGCTTTTGGTGTCCCTCTAAAACCCACAAAAACTAGCCTACATGCCACAACAAGCACAGGAAGAACAAGGATATGCGCCGTGTATGCGGTATTGGCGGTATCAACACATGAAAAGACACGAGTTGTTGGAGGGAAAGAAAACCTAATTGTGAAGCAAGCAGCTCAAAGAGAAAGTGTACTCGAGCCTTCATTGTCCTCTATGTCCGCTCTACATCAGACCTTTCACACGTGCGTAATTCTTAAACTCCTCAATGCTACACTTGCCATCCTTGTTCACCTCCGCAAAAAGAGCATCGATTTGTACGTCCGGCAAGCCAAAGTTGCACTTGTGGCACAGCTGCCGAATGTCCTCCAGATCACGCCCGCCAGCAAAGTACTTTGACTCTACGCCCATTGAAACATAGTGGCATGGATAAAGCAGCTGGTGCGCGCGCACGCCATCCCCTAAGCGACTGTGCTGCAGCTGCTGGGAAGCAAGCAAAGTTGACTCGCGCTGCTCCTCAGCAACAACACGGTCCGCCGTGTTTGTTAAGGTGCCCTCATCATTTCTCAACTTGTCTGCAGTTGCAGGTGTGGCCGTCGTTGTGGCCCACGACGAGAGCACTTCCTGCACGGTCGGCTGCTCCGTCTGGAAATAGCTTGACGCCTTGCCATTGGCCCCGCTCTGGACGGCGCGGCCACGCTTCGAGGCGTCCCACGTGGACGGGTCGTCAAAGCCGTAGCTCTTGGGCTTCCCCAACTCGTGCCCCATTATGCTCTGGTAGTCACTCGCCAGTTTGGACCGTAGCTGCGTCGCACTGCCGCTGCGCAGAGCCTCCGCCGTCGAACCGTCCGAGTTCTCCGACGGGCGGCCGAAGCGGTGCTGCGCCGGGTCGATGCCCTGAGCCTCCCAGTTGTAGTTGCGTGACACCTGCGCACCGGCCGGGTGCAGGACGTCGACGTTGCGGTATCCCGCCAGCACCGACTGTGTTGACTCGCCCTTCTCCTGCGCAATACCAAAGCCTTGCAGCGGCACCGGCACCGGGTACTCGGGGACTGGCGCATGGCCCAGCGGCTTGCGACGGTTGCTCAAGTACTGCATCTCGCGCTGCGCGTCGAGCAGTGCTGTCATCTTGTCTGCGTACATCTCCGGCCGCAGGCACACATCGGCCCCACCCGACGCCGTTTCCCCTTTCACACCGTGGCGCACATGCGGATCCACCGGCGCGTCTTTTGAGAGCCCCCATGTACGTCTTGCCTCGCCAACGTCGGCACCGCGGTGTTGAAAAGCGCGGATGTGGTCTGGCGTGGTGCGGTCGTCCGGGTTGTAACTTGAGAGGAGCTCCGCCGTGGTGGCCTCGCCGAACTTGCCGTGGATGCCGGCCGGGCGCAGCTGCGGGGCGACGCGTTCCAGCCGCGACTGTGTGCTGCTGTACGAAGACATTGCTATCTTGCTTTAGCACTTGCCGTGCTTTTGAGTTGGGTTGTGTAAGGAAAGTGTGATTCACCCCTCTAGCTCTGTCGAATGCGACGGACGAGCTAATGTGGCAGCAAGAGGGCAACCTGATAAATGCGCTCTACTACGTTAGACCAATGATAATTGTTAGACGTCAAGAGAGAAAGCAAAAATAAGCGAGTTGTCGTTAAAGCATGAGAACGGGAAGCGGAGTGTTCTGGCAAAAGTAATACTGCTTTCGTTGTTTTTTTCGTAAGCATGAATACGGCGAGAACACTCTCTTAGTATCCCACCAGATCACCAGCGGCGGCGTCCTTTTTGTGTATCAGCTATGTGTTTCACTATTAGAAATAAATGATTAAAGTAGAGCGACAGTAATAAAACACATGGCATAAATCGGTCAAAAGAAAGCAGCCAAAAAAAAAATGAAAAAAAAAAAAGTTATCTGACTTCGCTGTGTATTACAACGGGCTCACTACGGTGCACCGTGAAGTGTTGCTGAGGCATTCGTGTGCTCCTTCTTTTTGGGAGCACTTGCAGGGGCAGCAGCAGTAGCAGCGGCGGTGGCGGCGCCCTTGCTATCTGTGCGCACGCCTCGACGACACACCTGTCAAAGGCGAAACACGTCATCCTGTCCCGCATGCATGAACACGCAGCACAGCGAGCCCGTCACCTCAAAGAGCTACTCCGGTAAACGCACCAGGTCCACCAACTCAGATGGTGTGCTCGAGGCGGAGGTCGCCGTATTCGCGTGCGACGCCGATGCACAGCACCATGTTGACCAGCACCTCCGGGATCGCGATGTCCTCGAAGACGACAGTGCTGACCTTATTTGCCAGTACAGACTGCAGCAGGAACTAAAGTACGAGGACGAATGTGGCGAAGAGTGCCACATTGCCGATACCTTTGAGAACGGATATGCCCATGACAACGAAGTCAGGCAAGTCCACCATGCAGATCGGCACCGCTGCTTCCTGCGTCACGTGCACCTGCGGTTGCAATTCTTTTTGGAATTAAAACTGTGTTCTCGTCGATGTCTTTCTAACTGACATCGTCGCAGCCCTCGCCGGTCATGATACACGCCACTCCGCCGCACGGCTCGTGTTCGCTGACAGCACATTACCTGCTGAGGAATAGCGGTGCGCAGCGCAGATACCAGTACCTCACCATCGTGTTGAGTTCCACGTCGCGCTCGCGGTGCACCTCTAACGTGCAGTACTGGCGATTGCGACGCGGATAGTGACAATCGACTGGCAGCATGTCCGAACGACTCGCTCTGTTAAAAGCGAGTGATTACAGAAGAAAGACGGCAACGGCGTGGTGGTGTCGCCACCGTCGTCACTGTTGCAGTTGCTGCTGGGTGATCCTGCTGCTGTTGTTGTCGTCGTGCTAACGCCTGATTCCCGCTCGAGGATGCACATCATCGCCTGCGCCGCTGCTTTCGGAATGGGCCACCGGTTCACAAGCGAAATAGCCCATGATGCTCGTTGCACCGCTGGCGTAGCTTGTCATCTCTACTGGCTGCAAGATGAATGCCGAGGAAGAACATTGTTACGCCTAGTCGCCGTCTGGATTCTCAGCTACAGTACGTAGACTGCTCAACACCTCACGCATCGCCTGCGGGATTGCCATCCACTGACTGTCGCTGAGTGACGTAAACTCCATAAGCTGCACCGTCTGCTCTGTGACGGTATGACTGTACTGGACGACAGTTTGCCGCGTCCGCGTCTCCCACGTCCATCATCCGTCCGGCGTTGTGGCGTTGTCGTGCGCTGTGGTAGAAAAGTCGTGTGTCCGGAAAAAAGACAGCTCGAGGTTCAACTGCGTTGCTTTGTTCACCACTGCGTAAGAGTTGTAGGTGGAGTAGTATATCAGCGGTCCCAGGAATGCAAAGAAGATGAGCACCAGGCTGCTGACATCGAAGATCCCCTTCGTCAGCTGCGTCACGGCATTGCTGACCTTCGCGCGCTCGTTGCGCGTGCCAACATGCCGCTCCCAGCAATGGTGCACGTACACGTAGACGTCCTCGAGGGTCAGATACTCCTGCAGAATCAGAGCGGTGTGCTCCACCCTCTAGTCGATCAGTGTGCAGATCTCCCCCAAAAACGGGGTAGCGTACTACATTATGAAACACCTGCAGCGGAAGAGGCAGCCCGGGTGCGCCGTAAAGGCGATGCGACGGCGGTGCAGCAGAAAGCCGCGGCACACCTGCGTGACCGACAGCGCCAGTGCCGATATCTTTAGACTGGAACACGTGTTGTCGTCGGCGTGGGCCAACATGGGGTCGATGTTGCGCATCACCAAAAGAGCGGACAATAAACGAGAGCCGCAAGTCAGTTCGCCGCCGTCTTCAGCCGCACGCAGCGCTGCATGTAAAACATGCGGTTCGCAACGAGATGCAGTACGTTCATGCACAGCAGCAGTACCACAGCCCGGGCAACTGGTTGTTCTTCACGTTTTCCTGCAGCGACAGCCTCATGCTGGCCACTATGTAACTATAAACGACCGCCAGCATGAACAGCTCAAGGAGGTCGACGGTTGTGTACGAGGCGTACCAGTTCTCCCCTACTCCAGGCACAGAGACAGCGTTGGCGTAGTAGGACCAGAGAGTTCCGCGGGCGCCGTGGCGGTGTGTCACACTCTGCGGTGATTATGACAATCATTGTAACGGTGGTAACAGCGATGGCGTGCAGTTCCGTAGAAAGTGCTCAGATGCTACACGGGCGGCTGACGCCACCTCACTGTTAATTCTGGCTTCGCTGTTTCCATTGGCGGTCGCAGTTGTGGTTGCAGGTGCACGTATAGCCTTGTTACTCGTCACAGGTGCGCCCCTGCCTTTGCGTTTGTGCAGCGCTACCACACGCAGCGTCGCGACATCTTTTCAGAGCTAGTCATAGCGGAGGCTGCTGTGCCGCGGCGACCTTCGACCACGGGTAAATGCTGCCCTTCTGCAGGGGCATCAGCGTCACGGCGACGAAGGCGCGAATCGGATTCACGGTGTCGTACGTTGCCCTGAGCACTACCAGCTGCTTCAAAACCTCCCCCGTTTCCGCGTAGAGGCCGAAGCAGTGGGAAACAAGGCGTGGAGCGTAGGGATGGTACATGAGGGCGACTTGCACAGCGTAGCATAAACCCGCCACCTCCTAAAGGCAGCATGTGACGAGGGCCTTCGCCAGCACACACGCCAGCAGCACGAGCGGCGTGTTTCGTAGTACCACCAGCACCATCGTGCAGATAGTGTGCGCAAAGAGCTGACGCAGCGACGCCGCGGCGAGCCGACTGTCGTTTGTTGACTCTGATCCTGCCTCGGCGACTGACCACGTGACTGTGGCATACACAGAGCTGGCAACAGCGGTGGCACTCAAACGATACTCAGCAGGGTGGCGGGTGTAGTTTGCTAGCACCTTGCGCATTCTGCTAAAGCTGTTGTCAGACTGTCACAACCGCCACTGCCACACCAAGGAGCACGGCCACCAGCCACTTCTTCGTGACGAATACGACAGAGTAGTTGCTGTTGCTGCTGTTTCGACAAAGAAATTTTTTCTGTCTTCTGATCCCTTGATAGTAACCATGGATAGCAAAACAGGGCAATGGGAACGGTGCCCCTTCGTCTTCTCCGCCTTTGCGACCGCACTTCGGTTGCTCCGGCATTGCTGTGGTACTGGGAGCAAGATCATCTCGGTATTTAAACTCGACAGCCAGCACAGGGCATTCTCTCACCACCCATTGACTCTGTACGGTGTCGCTTTTTCCTCTCTCTCTGGTGTTCTTATTGTTCCTTCCCCAACACTATCTTCACATTCGCGTGCCACACCGATGTCCGCCGCGTCGCCGCCAGCGCGGAGGTCGTCGAGGTAAGCGCGGATCCCGCGGCTTACCTGCTTCGCCTCCGCCATCGCACGCGTGACCCGCGTCACCAATTACCGCTGCAGCGCCGTGTGTCGCGACTCGTCGCACTGCTGCACTGCGTACTGCAGTTGCCACAAGCCCGACTGTGGGTTGCTGTACAGGCAGGTCTGCACCCACAGGGCGAAAAAACAGCACAGCATGTCGTGCAGTAAAGTGGAGTCCGTCATTAGAAACGGAAGGCTTTCCGTTATTGGCAGTGTTGGAGAGGCCAATTATCAAACCGAGCCAAGGCGGCAGCGCCAGGGCTGCAAACACAACCACTAGCATGCACCACCACAGTCGGAACTTCCACTGCAGTTGTGTATGGCACAGCGCCGTCAGCAGTCCAGTGAGCAGAGCAACGATGGCGATCAACCAGCATGGCGCGGTGGCACCGATGACCCCAAAACAACAAGCGCCGAGAGGCCCCACGCGAGCTACCTGAAACAGGGCAACGCCCCAAATATGCAAGTGGCATGACGATGCGACACCAGCAGTAGCAGTAGCGTGCACAAACGGGGCCTGCTCATGTTGTAGAGCCTCAGCTAGTGCTGCATCTTCTTCAACCTTTCCCTCAATAGCATCGTTATATCTGCCTTCTTTCGACAGATGAGCTACATCAGCCAGGAAGGAGTCTCTCTGGTTTAACGTAAACTTCGCAAAGGAATTTTCGCTGCGAAGGCCGTACGCGTCGCAGTGACGGCCATTGTGTTGCCGTATTCGCATGATTAAGTTTGCGCTGTGTGGGTGACTTAGCACATTCCGGTCATCGTCCGTTGTCAGACAGTCACCACTGCTCCACTGCAAAGCCATGCACGCCGCGGAGGTGGACCAGCAAACCGTGGACAGTATAATACCGTCACCACTGCGCACCAGCCACGGTCACTGTTGGTGCACCGAACAGTGAAGGAGACGCTCGTGTGCTCGGTGCAAAAGAGAAGCCGCCATCGCCAGACACACCGTGGCTGCGGCGCACACGCGATAGAGCCGCCGCGGCCGCAGTAGAACTCTGCACTCGCGCAGATCAGCTGCCCACCACACTACGAACAGCAGCAGTGCAACGCCCCAACCGAGGACGGAGCGCTCTGTAGCCGGTGCAGCACCAACAGAACATAGAGATTGGAACAGCATAACCATTGGAGCGCTTGTCCAGTGAGCGAGATTAATTCGCTGTTATTCACGCTGCCGCTATGTGCGAAGTCATCCCTGCCGCCGCCATTTTCTGCAGTGGTGGCAGTTGCAGGTAGCTGGTGCTACTGCAACGCCTGAAGCAGCCCTACGAGCAGCGGCCACGGCTAGAGTGGACGGCGCAGTGTCACCTGGAGCTGCGGTAGGGGACAGTGAGGGCGTTGGCATCACTACAGTGGTTTTCCAAGGACCAACCAGCTCCGCAACTGATGCACCCCACAGCGTGTGTTTTTTTGGGCCGGAGCAGTGAGAATGAGCGGTGGTAGGTGCGCTGCAGAGCCGTGTGTAGCGCGGCGACCGTAAAATTCCAGGCCGGGTAGGTGCCCTAATCCGGGCCCACAAGGTAGGCGGTGGTGAAGAGACTCAGGCGCCGCAGGGTGGTGTAGGTCATTCTCAGCAGCAGCACCACCGTGAGCACAGTAGCTGGTAGCTCTCCCCATCACCGCCAACACTGTACACGCCAACTGATGAAAGCCATGGCAGGCGGTAAGGCACAGGTTGGCGACGAGCCAGGAGAGATCAACAACGATGATGCTGTTGAAGCAGGTGCCGCTTCCAGGTTTTTTGAGTGGCGTGTACGGTGTGCCAGCTGCCGTGGCCAGCAAAATTACAAGCCGTCACGCCAGCGATAGCGGTGTCAACCACAACGTTGTTTCACACGGCAAGCCGGTGTCACTGGCGCGGGTTCCCTCCAAATCAGCAGGGCAACTCAAGTCGCGCAGGCAGCGCCACAGCCGTAGCTGCAGTGGTATGAACTCGACCAACAGCATCGACAGCAGCACGATGCCGCAGTAGCCGACGACGAAGTAGTGCCGCCACATGAAGGCAAGGCCGTGCCGATGCAGATGGTGAAACAGCGCTGCACTGAGGAACAGCACTAGCAACGCCACACTCACCTACCGCGGCAGCAAGAAGACAATCCACAGCAGCACGGTGAAGTCTGCGGCGCGGTGCACTAGGCGGAAGAGGTGTGCCCATCGGCAGCGGAAAACGAGGCACTGCCACAACTGTGTCCAGTTTGCGAGAAGGTGAAACTCGTAGCGGTAGCACCACAGCAAGACAAGCTGCACCACAAAGTACGGGGCCACCTCCTTCCATGCAAAGGTAGAGACGCCAATGTAGCTCCTCTACACCGTGTACTGCATCAACTGCAACACCGTCGGCGACTCAATGAGCGTTGAAGAGTTTGCGAAGGAGGCGTCTTGCGTGACGAGAGCATGGTAGCACAGCTGCAGTCCCATCAACACTACGACCTACACCGGCGGCAGAATGCGAAGGCGGCGGTGAAGCACCGCGTCACCGCCGGCATTATTAAAAAGCAGTCGCAGCGCCAGGCGCGTTTGGCGCAATGTGTCCATCGAGGCTCCGCTCGCGCCGAGCACAAAGAGGCTGACGAAGATGGTGCAGGTGAACAGCACACCAGAAGTGATGTAGTCGAAGACTTCCCGTACATTGAGAGGACGCACCGCGGAGAAGAGGCTGGCGGGCAGTAGGGATGGCGACATCACGAAAGGGGACGATTCGGTGCTGCGTGGATAGCGGCCGACGGCGGTTTCAAAAACAGCACGGAGCACATTCGGGCTGCCTGCAGCGCTGCGCAACTGCAACCGCATCCAATTACGGTGCGGAGCATCACCGCCACATCCGCTGTCTATGTTGCTGCTTTCCTCGATGAACCTGTTTTCCCGTGCCAAATGCGGTGATGATGAAAATAGTGTTTGCGGTGGAGGTGAAACCGTCCGCGCATGAGGTACGGAAGGAGACGATATTCTGTCGTTTACATCTACGGATGTGGACTCTTCCTCCGCTGTTGTTGTACGAGAGCGGGCCTGCGGACGAGTGCAGAGGTAAAAGTCCGAAAAGGAGGGAATACTGTACTCACCGATGAGCTACGCTGCAACTGTGCCACCGTCCGTCACATTTTAAGGCAGGGTCAGCTGCCGTGCCCATTCAGCCGTACTCGGGTTAACGAACAGAGCTAGGGCGACGTAGTGCGTAACGATAGCGTAATGTAGGACACAGGAACGCATGTAAAGGATCCAGCAACACCCCACCTTTGGCCTCCGTGGCTGACTGACGAGACCACCAGTGCGGCAACAAAAGTGCACGAGCCGCAGCGCCACCGAGACAACACTGGGGAGGTACACCGCGTGGAGAAGCAACGCCGTCACACACTGAATGGCCGCCACCTGTGACAACTGTCTGTAGCGCACAAAGGAGGGGCTACTGCAATGAAGACTGCGTTCGAACACAGAGCGTAGACCAGAAATTGTGCTATCGTTGTGGTGGTGATAGTCGTCCGCTTCGCGATGGCCGCCCTCGTCAACCGCAGCTGCCTTCTTTCTCCTGCGTCACCTACCCCTTCTGCCTCCCCTCTTTCTTTCCTACACAACCACCGTCAGCAAACCGCGTCTCCCAAACTGAGCAGAGGTGTACGGCGGCGCCGTACGTGCGTCGGCAGCAGCGACACAAACGACAAGAACGACCATACCGAGCAGCTGTGCGGCGTGACGGACGTCATCGCCGGTGCGCAGCGCCATGTGACTTACTCCAACTGGCAAGCACTATTTGCTGCAAGTGTTGAGCAGCGACTCAAAGGCCGAATTGCGCGTCGCACCTTCAACCACTAGGAGCACCACGATTGTCATACTCAATATGGTGTTCATGACGCCTGCAGCGGTAGCGCTCGTGCTGCTAGTAGAATCGAGAAGAACTTTCGCTCGTGCTTGACGCATTGCATAAAAAAGACGCCCGATAAGCAGCAATGCCAGAAGCTCAAGCCAAAGCCCGAGGCAGCTGGGTAGGGAGCCACGCGAGAACCCAGGCAAGCACCGCAAGCAGCGGTGAAGTGGCGGTAAAACACGCACTTAAAACACGTGGCCAACGCACACCCAAGCTTTCACGGTATGACACAGCGTCAGTGTCCACAAAGTTGCGACGCAGCCGTAATCCACGCGCGTCCAGCCACTAAATGTAACGAAAATAAGCCCCAAGCACAACGATCGTGATTACTGGCAGCAGAATTGTCTCCAGCCATGCCCCTGTTTTCCACTACCGGACACCCCCCTCACAAAAGCTGCCACAGCGGGCTCAGCTGGTGCCACCCGATGGCTTGCAGCGGCTCTGCGTGCACCAGCGGCGTGAGAGTGTTGGTACCTACGCAGCCAACAGTGAATACGACAGTACAGCCACACAAGAGTTTCCACAACTGTCCACAGTGGGTGGCACAGCCGATAAGTGCATCAGGACGAAAGCCGCAGTAAAGGAGCGCGAGTAAAAGCCACAGCGGACTAGGCTATCCCACTGTGGCGGCGAAGCAAAGAGCATAGAACGACACGTGAAGCGCAGCAGGGCGCCATGGCGAGACACTGAGTGTTTCGTCGACGACGAGCACCGTTGTTTCCTTGGTGGGCATGATGCAACGTGTTAGCGGATGAAAAAGTGTTGTTAGGTAATCTGAGTAATAAGAGAGACGAAACTTTTGGGGGATTTTAATGCAGAAAGTACTCTGTGTTGGTGTGAAGCAGTATTTCGCTGCCGTTGCAGAACGTTCAAGAAAAAAACAAGGTAAAGCAATTTGAAGCGGGGGAAAAGGTATTGAAACACGGGAAGAAACAACATATATATATATATATGCGAGTATGTATTATTGGGAAAGGCAGAAGCGATAACATTCTGTATCTGCACGTCACCGCATTTTATTGGGATGTAGAGTGAAGTCACTTAGCAGAGATGGGGACGAAAGAAAAAGACTGATTGAAGAGGGGTCTTTTTCTGTGTGTGAGTGTGTGTGTGTGTGCGACGCTTGGTGCATAATGAAGTCTATACTGCTCTATAGCACTTAGCTTCAAGCGGATGGTTCCTGGTGACGGAGTTTCTATCAGAACTCTCAAATCTGCATGTTCTGTGTAATTTTTTTTCTTTAACTACTACCGCAAGTGCTTCGTCTGCAAATTCTTCTCTCTCCCCGGCTAGGAAGCGTTCCCAGAAGTCAGGATTGTTTACTGGTGCAGCGTGTTTTTCCTTTGATTCTTGTAAATAACGCTGATATGTAGAAAAGTGGAAAACCAAATGACACCACCCATCACCAACCACTCCATCTTACTTCCTCGGAAATCAAACGTGCACTCGCACAACAATGGGCACACGCTTGTGCTCGCGACGCGAGCGTTAGTTGTTGTACAGAGTCGTGCGACCACCCTTGATGAAGTCCGGCGTACCCCAACGCCGCTGCAGGTTTCCATGTGACTTGATGATGTTCCACATGTGTGCTTTTCGCCACTGGCTAAGCGATGCATTCTCGATTGTGTTGTCGGCGATGATAGCCTGGATGCGCGAGTTCACATACTCGTCCATCACCGTGTTGTTCGTTGCTTTCCCTTCCTCCGTGAGCACGCCTTGGTTCCAGCGCATGATCTGCTCGTGCGACGGATGGGAGACGAAGACACCGCCGTCTTCGAGGGCGAACATGCGGAACGTCGGGGACAAGGTACGCGTGGTCGCGGTGAGTCCACTGTTATCAGCAAAGACGTCAGGTTTCTGACTTGCCACGGTGGAGGTTGCTGCAGGCGGGAGTGGCATCACGCGGAAGCGGCGATCCTTCTTTGGGGTGTAGACTGACATACCGAAGCCGCCAAAGCCGTAGCGGATGAAGCCTCGGTTGTACACGCGACCGTAGCGGGTGCCCGCGTTGGGGTGCTGTGCACGTTTTTTCTGATGCGACTGCACGCGCAGCAGGGCCTGGGTGAAGCGAAGCATTGTATACTAAACGTAGGAAGAAAAAAAAGGAAAACACAAACGCACAGCAGGCAAAGCGCCGTGTTTGCAGCTTTGTTGAATGTCAGTTCGGAAGCTTCGGGAAAGCAGAGGTAAAGTGCGGATACGCCTCTGTGTGTACAATGACGTGCTCCTTCATTTAATTTCGCAAAGAGAACATGCAGAACGACGTGAAACGGAAGGGGGGAAGTAGGAAGAGAAGTACCGGAACACCTACACAAAAAAGTCACGTGATACGTGTTGCGCGGAGACGCCTTGAACTGTCCGCATAATGACACTGAATTGCACTCGATTAATAACGCAGACTTTATTGAGACTGCCACACTTTTCAACATAATGCGATGATGTTTCAGATTTAGCTCCAGTTTCTTGGCTCATTGCAAATTTCTTTCGTTTGCTACGATAATGTTCTGCACACCCACTGGCATGGACGAAGCTGCCGCGGCGGTAGTTGAAACAAAGTGAGCACCTTCACATGAAGCAAAAAGACAACAACCTAAACGGGCTTACGCAACCCTCACAAAATAAGCTCAGCTTTTACACCACCAAGCGGAACAAGTGCTTCACTACTGATAGCGGCAACGTGGGGGGCATCCAAGGACCTTCATTCCTGTCGAAGCTTGCGTATCGCCTCTATTTTCTGCATGACAGGATCAGCGTCGCTCTGTGCAGCAACCGTTGACTCCTGCGTGTCTGCGATGCGGGTCAGCAGTGAGTCCACCTCTTCCTGCAGCAGCTTTGCACGCTGCTGCGCTGACGCCACGTCACGTTGCACGTCCTCTTCGAGGCTTTGCAGATACACAACAGGATCGACTGTCATCACAGCATGGGCGGATTGCGAGCGTCGCGTCTCGCGGTACGCAGAAGACGCCTCGTCTGCGGTGTTGGGCTGAGGGCTGTAACTCACCACGCCCGTGTGCATTGCGGGTATTCTTTTGCGTGTTCTCTTAGTTGTATCTACGCTTTTGTTGGCAGGTGGAAAGCACATTAGAAGGAATAGATTGAAGGAAAGAGAAGATAAAGAAAGCGTTTTATGCTTCGGACAATGAAAAGCATGAAGACTTCGCTTCACATGTTACAGACAAACGACTGCACGGCCTGATACTGACCATGAAAATAAGAAGTCATGAATCTTCGTTAGGTGAGAAGGAGACTTGAAGTAAGTTAGCTTAGAAACATTGTAGCTTGAACTGTCTGCCTTGCACAAAAAGTGGTCATGGTTGCTGCGTCTGGTAATTAGGAGCTCAATTTAGAGCATTCTATGCGGCTAGAAACCACTTCTTTGCGGTAAGACCAAGTATCGTCATACCGACAAACTTCATTGAGACCCGCATCACCCCTCTGTGTAACCCGATCACAACGGCAGCATCAGGGCATTACCATCCTCAGCACTAGCTACGTGGGCGGGACTTGGAGTACTTGTCTACGATGCGCTCCAGATTGCGGAAGTGCTTTCGTTTTAGCATGTCGAAATTCACCGCACCCGTCTCGTCGATCGAGGTAGGGTCCTCGCGACGCAGGTAGTCGGCAATGTTGTCAATTAACTGCTGCTCCTGGATCGAAGTGATAACCTGATACAGCCGATCTGCATCCTCAAGAGTGACACGCTGGTCATCCTCATAGTTCTGCCGGATGCGCTCCAGCGCCGCCTTGCACTTTGTCGCTTCCGTCGCGAGGAGCGAGTTAGCGCCGTTGAAGGCGATGCAGTTCCTCCAAATCAGTTCGACGTCTTCCATCACCTGCCCCGCAGTCGAGTAGGTGTCACCTTTCACAATGCTGTCTAAAATGGTACGCAGGCTCATGGGTGTCTTGACAACGTCGTAGTAGGTGAAGATTTCTTGTGCGAGTGCGTTGACCGGCTCCTGAAACCACACAGAGCTTTGCTCTTCGCTATACAACTTATATAGGCAATGGTACAGCTCTGCGACTTCGGGGATCGTCTCGAGGGATTGCCGGTAGGCGTGCTTGCCGATGGGCAACGGTCGTGGATGCTTAAGAGCACAGTCAATGTACTGGACCCAGTAGTCGATCTTGCCGACTGCATCGCCGGGCTGCGACGTCATGATGGCAAAAAGGAGGTTTGATGCTAAACAACGAAGACAATGCACTGTGTTCCCACGTCGCAACGTAACGCAGTGAGATGTTTGCGGCACCAACGCAATCTTTATGTCGCGTGTGAAACCTCGATGACAAATAACCCTTTGCAGAAAACCCAAAACGAAGTTAATTAGCTTTTTTTTATTTTGTCTTTCACGAATAGCAGACAGCAGTGGTGAGAACAAAGGGAGAACTTCCTCGCTCAAAAAGGAGAATGGCACCAGCTACTTTATTCCCACGTTCTGACCAAACGCGATCGCACAACGACGGGTGCACGGATCGGCTGCAGCTGCCAAATATGTTTCAGAACGTTCACAGCACTGACATTAATGAAGATGTAGGGAGAGGCGTAGAGGTTGAGAAGAAGCGGAGCAAAAGTTCGGCTCACAAAAACCGGTGTTGTACAGAAAGTCTGACACCGTGAACGGCACTTGAAAATAAAAAAAATATATATATATACGTTGTCAGCGAAGATTTGACCAAGTGAAAGTGAGGCAATGTCTTAACGAAGCAATTAGAACGAAACGTTTCGTATTCACCCATATTTTGAGGTGCGGCTGCAAAGTAGGTTGGTTGAGACTGCAATTCTATATCGCCATTTCATTTACTTGAAATGTGCCCTTTTTTCCTCAGCTTAGCTTGTGTTGCACACGTCATCTGCGGAATGTAAAACAGACAAGAACAGCGGGTAAAAGGTTTGAAATAATAGGAGGCAAGCAAACAAACTACTTTTTCTCTAGAATTCGACAAGTTCTTAACACGTGCTCCCAGCAGAAGCGCTTGGCAAGGAGAGGGAAGAAAACCTCCTAAAGCGCAGTCCCAAATATAAGCTCTGATAAGCAGAAACTAACGGAAGTGGGTGGGAAAACCTGGCTCATCCTGCTTGTCAGCCACGCGTACGCGGAAACCGCGGAAGTTCATCTGCGTCGCTTGTTTCTTCAAGTTTGTTGCTATGGATCGCTGCCACGGGGGCAAGGCCGCGTCCGGGACAAAAACAATGCCCTCCGCGTTTTTTGCCTCGAATTCTTCGAGACGCCGACGGTTTTCGATCATTACTCGATCGCTCGTTACGGGCTTGTACGGCTCCCGTCGCGGCATGAGGAGCATGTGTTTGTTCACAATCTTCGTTTGCTTCACGAGGCGTCGTAAACCCATTTCGGCGTGAAAAAGAAAACAGGCCAGGACCCAAAACAACTACTTTATATAATTACAGATATTGGCAGCAGCCGTACAGTTGTTACTCAACCGCCGAAGTATTGCAAAGCAGCAAATGAGCGCCCGTGTGTGTGTGTGTGTACGCGCGTGTTCTTGATCTGAAGTAAAGCAACAGGAGCACAAGCAGTCAATGAAAGAGCAATTTTGACTGGACTGCTTGCATTAGGCAGGAACAACGACGCAAAGCAATGCTGAATAAAGGAGGACAGAAAAAAAAAAGGAGGGCAGCCAAAGCAAAGAAGAGGTGAATGATGTTTGAAGTACGCGAACGGTATTTACGTGGATACTGTCATCTTCAGTACTACGAGGTGTGGCCAAGCCTAAATCCAACAGCTCGACGCAACCACTTTAGGCCTGACACTGAATTCGAGAAAAACGGGATCAAAAAGAACTTTTACCCGCCACTTGACACGTTTCCTGCCCGATTTCGAAATAGAGTCTCGTACGACTGGGAAGCAAGCGGTGTTACCTGTCTTGGATGTGTGTTTAAGTGCACGACACAGTCAATGGAGCAAACTTGTATGATTCGACCTCTTTTTTTTTTTCAAACAGCGCGTTGTGATCGAGTTGGTACTAAATAAGTAGCTATTCCCTACAGAAAATCAAACAAAGCGAAAGAAGACGACAGTGACACCCCGGAAAGACGCAGACACTCAAACGGCACACCGATAGCAATAGCTAACGCATAACGGGAGGGACCCGTTCTCTTTTACGTCTATCGACTACAACACAAAACGGTTGAAGTTGACGTCCTCGGAAGGAAAAGAACTTACTTCCGACATTCGCACGTACCCAACCCCAAAACGGCGAGTACATAAATAAGTGAGCGCTACGTGACGAGACGAACGATGAGAAAAATAGAGAAGAATCAATACAGCAGTTTCAGGGAAAACACTATGCGACCTTTCTGTTCACGCTTCGCTTTGTTTTCTTTTTCCTCATTTCCTTCCTTCATGCGCTTAGTAGGTTTTGTCGCTCTGTTCACTGTCCTTCATAGTGTCTTCGGCGTCCTTCGCAGCGGCAGCGGTAGCTGCGGCAGCCTCCTCCGTCTTGATGTCAGCCTCCGTCTTCACAACAGGCGGTGGCACGAGGCCGCGACTAGATCCGCGGCCCATGCACATGGCCAGGACAAAGACAATGGGCAAGGCGATAAGGTGAATCAGCAGCTTGTCCGCAGACGGAAAGCTACTGAAGGGGTGCGCCACGATGTACCGCGTCTCCTCTCCAAGACGGGCTACGCGGTACTTGAGAAGCTTTGACTGAATTAGCAGAAAGTCTGAACTAAGCATACTGGCCATGTCGCTATTTTCGGCTTTGCAGGCCGCGAGTGTCTCCTTGAAACTCTTCGCCTTACCAGGCTCTTCTAAAAAAACGCTGACGGACCGACGCAGCACGCACGAGGAACGGCGAAACATTTTGTTTCTTAGGGTGTTTTTGCTGTTGTTTTTCACGCTTTTACCTCCCTCGCACTCCGAACCTTCTTGGAAAGGTGAGTTCTGAAGCTGACGCTCAATAAAGTTGAAAAGGGGTGAGGATATGCATGTGATGAGTAAATTGCGCCGTTGTGGGGCAGTCGGGAAGAGAAAAGAGTGGGAAAAGAGAGATTGTAAGTACTTGGCGCAAGAGTTGGGAGAAAAGAACACCTTCTGGTTCAGTGTATTGGTGGGAGTAGAAAACGCTTATTTGCCACCTGTATTCGAAGGGCGACACGTTTACGTATTTCAGAGAAAGAAGAAAAAGATGCCTGGCAAAAAAAAAAAAAATAGCTTAGTCTCAAAAATAACGGCTGGCACGATACGAGTTATGTCCAGCTGCCAGCGACTACTCTATTTCAGCGACATCAAATTAAGCGAGTCTGTCGTCTTCGCACGTGACATCTTCACATGACACCGACTCCTATTTTTTTTTGAAAATTTCTTTTGTTTCTTTTAAGCATGGAAACGAAGAAACAAAGAAACGTACAACAAAGCGTTGAACACAGTTTATTCAACCCACCGGCTAAGAAGTAAGAAGGTAGAGGCAGTAAGCATTCGAATTCTAAAGGAAAATTTTAATAATTATAACAGGCGCACTTGACTATACGAACGCCCTTTATTCCTTTTTACTGAACGGTATGCTACGTACCACACCGCTAGGTTAGTTCTTCGCGGCAAACGCGGCGATGCGCTCGCGACGCTTCTGGATGGCAGCCTTCTGGTTGTGCTTGCGAACACGGCGAGCGTTCACCAGCGCAGGGAGCCAGCTACCACGCTTGGAGTTATGGAGAAACAGGGGCATGGGGCCCTTGATCCCATTGCGGTGGTTCTTGCTCGACTGGTTGTGGTTAGTGTGGTTCTTCGACTTGGCCATGGTGAATAAATAGGATTCTACGGTAGGACAGAATGCGATTGATTAAGTTCAGTAACGATCAGAATTTTTTTTTGATTTTGTTGACCCAAAATAGAACCGCGGTGAGGGGAATTGAGTGCGCAGGTGTCACGAGTGAGAATATAGAACGAGAGGAAAGGCGGAGAAGAAAGGTAGGTGATATTGTAGTGAAAGAGGACTTTGAAAACAGAGGGAAAGAGCTTAAAAACTCAAACGTAGCACGCTAGGGAAATGACCACTCAAACGCCCAGCAAAGAGTGAAACGTGTGTGTGCAAAATCCCCTGAAACTTTATATTGTATAAACCGCGAGTATTAAAACTCTACTATGTTGTGCTGGTTGGCTGGGGTTCAAAGAACGAAAAGAAAACAAAAAAAAAGGAGGTAGCGGGGCAGAAAGAAAAGGGCGTTTAAGTGGTTTTTTTTTCTCCTATCCTTCATCACCGCCCCTCAACACAAAACATGATACCCTGTAGCGGTGCCCATGGAAAAAAGGCGAGAAGCCGAAGAGGAAGAGAGTGAAAGGGTTGTTTGAACTGGCCGACTTTCTGCTCTCCCCCTCCACTTTTCTTGCGTGATCGGGTCGCTACAGCTACCTTACCGTGCAGGTGCCACAAAGATACTAAAAGAAACCAGAAGACATAACCCGATGAGGCACTCGCAGACGGATCTTTTAGTTCTTCGCGGCAAACGCGGCGATGCGCTCGCGACGCTTCTGGATGGCAGCCTTCTGGTTGTGCTTGCGAACACGGCGAGCGTTCACCAGCGCAGGGAGCCAGCTACCACGCTTGGAGTTATGGAGAAACAGGGGCATGGGGCCCTTGATCCCATTGCGGTGGTTCTTGCTCGACTGGTTGTGGTTAGTGTGGTTCTTCGACTTCGCCATGGTTGCGGTGCTGTATATGTAGTGTGTTACCTGTATTTCACGGGCTCGTTTTTTAAGTGGATGTGTTGAGTTGGTGTGAAGGTGGAACAAAAGGGAGAAGGATGATGCAGTGCAGAAATTAGTTATCGGGGAAAGGCAGCAAAAACAAGAAAAAATGTGGGAGAAGTAGCGGCAGTAGGGCAGGTCCAACACGCAAGAAGTGAAAGACGACGAGAAGTGGCAGACTACGCCGTGATGTCATGCGTAACAGTTCTCACGCTTCGCACCGTGCAAAGCAGGGAAAGGTTGTAAATGTACCTTGGTAGCTTGAAGACGCGCCAAAGAGCACAAATGAATTACTGCTTTCTCGTGCAACTGTCAGTGATGAGGTTCAACTAAGTAGCAAGCGCACGTTACAAGTGCTGCGGAAACCATTAGCACTGTCTCTCCGATGGGGAAAAAAAGGGGGAGACACGAGAAAAAGAATGGGATCTCAGAAAAAGAGACGCAATTATTTTCGCTTTGAGTGAACAGTAAGCCCACAACGCGAACACGCTGGATAATTACACGCTGTCGCGACACTCTCCACTTAGTGCCATTACATCACATTTACCACTCGCCTTCTTCGATGCAGAATTGCAAGCTTTTGAAGGTCAATGTTGCTGGCACAGTTGATGTCGTGAGAGGTGCTTGGTCTTTCCACCGTCTAATGGTGCTCCAGTGACTTGAGACTTTTGCGCTTCGCCATCACGTCAACGATCCCCGTCAGGAAAGGACGAAGGTGGTAGCCCAGCACGCCCGCCGTCGTCATGATCACCTCTGCGTCGTTGCACAGAGCGCCGTCCACACACTGCCGCGCGCACACTGCCGGCGCCACGCCACGGCGCGTGTTGCCCGCCAGCGGCTTCCCGTCGTTCGTCAGCACACGGCTGTGGAAGTCGGTGTCGACGTAGCCCGGGCAGCACAGAGTGATGCGCACCTCCGTCTCGCCGCGCAGCGCGTTCATGAACCCTTGAATGGCGTGCTTCGACGCAGTGTAGGCACTGCGCAGGATGGAGGGCAGCACACCCGCCAGCGACGACATAACAATGATGCGGCTCGGCGAGCTCGGCGAGTGCGACTTCGTCAGAAGCGGCACGAAAGCCTGCAAGAGGCGAACGTTGGCAAAGTAGTTGATTTTCATCATGTCCTCACAAATCTTCTCAAAGGCCGGCTCGCTGGTGAAGGGGGCAATGGCTCCAGCACCAGCATTTAGTACGAGGTACTTGAACGGCGCGGCGCTGCCGGCGTAGAGTCGGGTGTACTCGTTACGGACGCGGTTCGTGCCGTTCAAACTGCTGATGTCCGCAGCAATGACCTCCACACGTGGTGCGCCGATCTCCTTGCACTCTTGGGCAGCTGCCTTGAGTGCAACTTCGTTGCGGCCCACCAGCACCACCTCGCAACGTGCGTTGGCAAAAATCTTCGCCAACTCCAACCCTAAACCCGAGCCGCCGCCGGTGACGAGGGCGACAGCGCCGGCCTGCAGACGTTGGCGGTGCACGCGGCGGTACACGGCGCGGCTGAGGAGCACTAACGCAAGCGAGAGGATGGCAGAAAACACAAAGCGGGGCATTTTGAATTTTAGAAATAATCTGTTGGGTTTCCTTTTAATCGCTTTTTGGCGTAGAGGAAGCAGAAAAGGGGTGTGTAATACCGAAAAAAAAAAAGGCTGATCTACGTGCTCGAAATCGCGTATTTAAAACGCCGATGACGCGAAGTAGAAGAAATGAGGAGGTAAAATAGAGAGAGACTGTGGTGCTAGAAGGAAACAGAGCGTGGGGTAAGCGAGAACAGAGGCGAGTAGGCACTGGCACCTCATGGAATGTGCACAAGCGTCAAGCTGATTTCCTTATTTCAATGAAAGTGACTCCACGCCTGTTATCTCACGACGACATGTTGATTGTGCCGAACAGCGTCCCCTCTCAGAGGTACGAGTTGAAAATTTACTACATTCTCGTGCCTCAACACTCGGTGAGTGTTTTTATGCTTGCGGTGAGTCCACGTCGTTGTTGTTGTTTGGTGCAAAAATGCTTAGGTGAAGCAACGCCACGATTCACGTGGTAACACACCACAAGAAGGAATTGAAAAGTAGTGCAAAAACGCTGGGGCATAGGCGTGACTGTTAGAAAAGAGCAAGCAATGAAACGAACAGCATATATATATATATATATATAGAGAGAGAGAGAGAGAGGAGTAATGTAGTAAAGGCAGACCCAAAACAGTCTCATTACGCACCCAATCAAGCACACACACGCACACATACACACGTAAAGAAAGCAACGACAAAAAAGTTGTTTCGCCTCAGTTGGCGTGACTCAAGAAAGGGGGGGAGGGATAGGCCGCTCTTGACCGACACGACGATAGAGCTGGATTTCTTGCTGCTTAAAGTACCGCTTACCCTCCTGACTGACCAAGACGAGGTTCAGGAAGTAGCGTACACTAAAAAGACACTCTACGTTTTGGTACGTCGGCGTGAGACGCGGGATCGATTTAAGATACAACCGAATCGGCACAACCTCGCCCACAATCGGAGTGCCGTCCATCACCTCGAACTTCTGCAGCGTCTCCTGCTCCATCGACTCTTCGTCCTTGCCCGGGTGCAAAAACTCCTTGCGCACTACCCCCACCTCACCGTAAGAAATCTCCATATCCGCCACCTTAAACGTTACCTTGCCCAGTACCCGCTCTGTCATGTGAAAGATCTTCTTGTCGTAGCGAAACTCGATGTGCAGCACGTTGTCCACACCCACGTCCATAGCGATGGACTCGGGGCCGAAGCAGGTCTCGCGGAAGTAGTTCAAGTGCGTCGACGCGTCTGGCTGCGACTCGCTGAGGGCATCGTCGGGGCGGTGCACCCACACCTCCTCTTTAACCCCTACATCCTTGAAGCGTTGCTTCACCGTGGCCTTCACGTAGTAGGCAACCTTGGCGTAGATCCCCCGATATGACTCGTGCTCCTTCGGTGCAGTGAAGGTAAACTCAAACTGCGTGGGCTGGGTGACCGTGTCCGACTCGAAGCGGCGCTCCTGGTGGAGAAAGGTAGTTTTCACCTCCACGTCGCGAAAGATTGTGGCGACACCGATGAGTTCCACCGTGACGCCGCGGTGTGCGTAGGAGGCGCCGTTTGGCGTCAGCACCACACGGCCCTTCACCGGTTCCTTCCACGAGTAAAGGTGGAAGCGCGCGCTGACCTGGTCGTAGCAGTCCACTACTTTCAACTTATTGCTGTCACTCTTGCCATCGAGGTCGATCGTGAGCTGACAGCCGTCAATACTGCGCCACATACGGCCGAAGAAAGAAGAAGAGGAGGCCTGTTCCTTCTCTGGGAACTGCTCGGCGCGCAACATCACGTTTATTCAGCGAAGGTGCTCTTAATGAAGAAAAAAAAGGAAACGCAACCGTAAAGATAGTGAAGAGCACAACTGTGTTTGTGTGTGTGTGTGCGCGCGCAATCTTCTCCCCAATTAGGGAGGGGTTTTGTGTATGATGTAACTGTAGTTCCTGATGGTGAACACAGGCAATGGACGCGTTGAGCGCGTTACGCAGAAAGGAAAGCGGTAAAAAGAGGAAGAGCTGAAGTATGGCATTGAAGCATGAATACCTGGGGGATTATATTTTTCCTTTTCTTTTTAGTGTTTGAAAGCAGAGCAGCGTGTTGAGTACGTCGCTTTAACCCACTTCCTAGACATAACGGTTTCGGTTTGTCAGACGACCAGTAAGGATTTATGCTTACCTAAATGTTGTGGACACCATCTTCTACGACAGTAGCATATTGAAGTACCGATAAGTATGCTTGGAATACACGCCTGACCTCAATAATGGTATAAAGGAACTACTTCAAGACCAGCACATCACAAAGTGTGAAGCAGCAAAGGCAAAAGGTGAATTTTTAGCAAAGAAATGCTGACTCAAGCAGTGAACAATCAAACATGCGCTAGCAAATAAGCTGTGCGTCTCGCGAAGGCAAGCTTCTCATTTATCTGATACGTTGTCTTTCTGAATTGCAGAAGCAAAACCTATCAGGGAGTTTCTTTCTCTTTCCTTAGTTTAGTGTGGCGCCATGGGACATAAAAAACGGGCGCTAATCTCCTTCAGATGGTTTCACGCCTTTTCTTTTTTTTTCCGCAGAAGCCGAGACGACTGCAACGCTGCCGTCCCGCAAGCGAGAATCTGCAGTTCAGAAAGAACTACGACGGTCTAAAGAAGATAAAATAAGGTAGTCACCGCAACAAAACGGCGGCGATGAAATTGGAGAAATCGTCAGCTTGGCCGGAAAGTAGAAAATAAAGCCGTAAAGTCAATGCCTGCACAGTGAAGAAGAGTAGAATAATTTCGAGAAATATGGAAGCGGTATTACATCGAACAATATAGAAAAACAAATTGTCAAAACAATAGACTGGAAATCAACTTACACAAAAGTGTGTATAAGCATCAAGCAGAAGCATTGCGTGATGCCACAGTGTCACCGGCATTCTATTTTTCTAGTTGTTTTAAAGGCGGTGAGGGAATAAGGGCCGTATTCCAAAAGAGACTTGAGGGAAAGGAAGAGCGTCAGGAGCTCTGCACTAGCGGTAATAGTTTTCGCCGCTTTGCAGCAAAGAGTGTGGAAAGAAACAGAAAACCCCTCTTTTGGATATGAAGGTACCGGTTCGTTTCTCAACGACTCCTTTCAAGTCGCCAAGTCTTCGTCGTCGGAAATGTAGCGCCGGCTTTTAGAGCTGGGTTTGTCCTTCAAGCTCTCCAGTTCACCGCTCCATGACAAAGTGATGGCCACCGCAAGGGCAAACAGGTCGGACAACGGGCTGCGCGTGAGCAGGTTGTAGAAATACACTGTCTGTCCTTTGCTCTCGGCCAGCAACTGTGCTCCGCTGCTATTGTTGTTGTCGGCTTCGGTAAAACTCTTCTTTCGCACTACGTTGAGTGGGCTTGTCACTGACGGGCTGGACACGTCACCAACGCCGCGCTCACCGGCAACCAACTTAGCTTTGCGCTTCGACGGCGACGTGACGGCGCTCATCGCGGCAAGCATCGACGCAGCCCAGCTGCCGCCGCCTTTGCTCTTATCCACGTAATTGCTGCCCAACCCTTCCACTGCCGCCGGTGCGGAATTGCGCCTCGTTTTTGAGAAGAAGTTTTTGAGCTGCTGCCCCGGTGAACGCTGCACGACGTCCTCGCCGTAGAGCATCCAGTTCCCTTTCGAGTTGGATGCCGGATCGGTGCTTGGCACTGCCACACCCAGCTTTACCCGCTCCCCTTCCACGTAGTGGCGGCTGTTCTTCTCCGTCCGTACGGGCGCGCCGCCGATGACGTTGTACACCGACAGCCGCGTGCGCAGCCGGCTGCGGCGCAGAAGGTAGCGGGCATTGCGTTGGGCATCGCAGACAATGTAAAAATTGTGAATTGGGTGGCCGGCTTCGTAGAGCAACTCGCCAATCGGTGGGTTTAAGTGACTCACCGCCGACTTCCGCTCGCTGCGCCGGCCAATGCAAGGGCCGTTGCCACAGTTGGTGTCGCGGGAGGGCAAAAAACCGGGGCTCGCCACCGAAGGAGAGGTGTTGTGGGAACTGGCGGAGTCGCTGTTGGGGTCTCGCGACAGGGCAAAGAGTCGCCCATTGCAAAACTGTCCCACACACTTCTCGCCGCAGTAGCCTGTGATGCTGCCATCGGCGCCGTAAGTGAGCGACACTGCCACTATCGGCAGCGCCTCCTCGTGCTCCTCGTCCCGACAGGGCTCGCCGAGGACGGAGACGGCTCGGCAGCCAGCGCGGCGGTGTTGCACGACGAGAGACAACGACTACGCGATGCATCCACTTCTGCCGTGCTCTTCGCCACCGCGTAGTCGCCCGAGCTAGAGGCGGCGCTGAGGGACATGTCCAGCGCGTCCTTCGCCTCGCCCTCGTCCTCCATGTTTGCCATCCACACCGACACAGCACGCGGGGCGCCGATGATCACACGATCTGTGGTGCCATTCTCCGCAGCAGCAGAAAGGGCGATGTTGGCTCGACTCTCATTTGGCGTCGGACAGGCCGGGCTAGGCGTGGGACAGTAGAAGCTATGCAACCTCTGCGGGTCAATGTCAAAGAGGCTGCTGTCGTCGAGGAAGGAGGCCGTGGCCGGCGCCGCGCCGTCAGCCGCTCGACGGACACGGCGCACCTCCGCCTCAATCAACGAATCCAGCAAGTTCTCCTTCCCTGTCCCACCGAACGCCGGGTGGACCTGGTCAGCCGCCATGTAAGGTTGCAGGGCGGAAAGGGTGGGTGCTTTGCTCTCAAATTTGATTTTGTCCTGCACCCGCACATCCACAAAAGGACGGAGCACCTTCCACGCCGCCGACACCGCCCAGCCGGTGTTGAAGATGAGGAGGCGCCGCATAATCTCCGGGTAGGCAACCTGCAGCATGTTCATCACGCACTTCAGGAAACCCAGCGTGGCTTTATTCACGCTGGACATCGTGATGCCACCTAGATCAATCACGTAGGTGCATCGGTCAACTCCGCGAGCGCGGCAAACAAAACGACCCAGCTCAATCACTCGCATCTGACCGCGCAGAAGCTGTGCATCAGTAAATTGCTTCATGGCTGCGATGACTTTTGCCGCGTCCGGTGAGAGCCATAGGATGGGCAGGCCGTCCCTATCGAGGCCATAAATTGGGCACGGCACGCCGTTGCTGTAACACGGGCATAGCACCGCCCCAATGGTTGGGTGGAGTTGCTCGCCGATGAGACCGTCTAAATTCTCTTTCTTACGAAGATCAATGTACTCCCGCAGACCTTTCACAGTGAGGTTCACGTTCCAGTGCTTGCCTATCAGGAAGCGGTAGACGAGATCGCAGTCACTAGCCTTGTATATGTCCGCAAATGGTAAAAGGTCGGAGACGTGGCGCAGCACTTCTTTATTCTTGCGGCGCTGATCCTCGGTGAAGACGATGGGGCCGGAGCTTGTCTGTGCGGCGAAGTCTTTCTCATACTGCGCCTCCCACCCACACGTGGCAGTGGGCGATACTGACATTCTTTGTGATTAACGGTGGGGGAAAAAAAGGAAAAGGGAAAACTAGACAAGTGCTGATGTAACAAAGGAGGCTTAACCGACTACACAAAATACCAAATAACTCAGCAGATGGAAAGGGAAAAAAATTTTTGAACCTTTTGTGTTCCACAAGATGTTGTGATTACGCGTTGTTCCAAAGGTAGAAGGCAACGGAGGAAAAGTGAAAACGGCAGCTGCAATTGATTTATGACACACACAGCTTCCGTGAGACAGGAAATACAGAAAAGAAAGCGAGCCGTCGTCGTTTGTATGGATACAGAAGATTTCACGAAACACCGTGGAAAATGCCAGGTTAGTTTACTCGTAATGGTGGAGACAACGTGGATAGTGTGTTAAGTAGAAAAGAGTAAGATGAGATGAAACAAAACAAAAACAAAAAACGAAGCTGCAGAAAAACTTCATGTGAAAACCCAGTTGAACGCGCATAGGAATGCCGCGACTTTTCGGTTGTGACTAGTGTGTCTCGAAAGCCATGGTTAGTACTGACCCGCTGAGATCACAGTCATGACATTCAACAAGTTCATTTTTTTCCAGTGTTTTGCCTCGGGCAAAGGAAGCGGAAAAGGAAAAGCGGCAACGATACTTCACGTGCTAAGTAGCAAAAGCTCATCAATCAGAGAAACGGCGTCGTGTTCTCTTGCACGCTTTTGTTATTACTGTTTTCTACTGAGGCGTGTTACCCGTTTCATCGTGAGAGCCGCGTTTTCAGCCAATAATGTTGGCCGCATAAGGAAGATGCAAAAGAGATAAAAGAGCTCGAAAGTATTGAGGCAAGAAACAAGCGGGTCAGACACAGCAACGTCCAACGATAGGCCCAGTAGCGGCAACAAGAACAAAAAAGAAGTGAGCAAGAAGAACCAACACAGCTGGCGACGCAATTCCCCTCCCCCCACACACAATATATATATATATATATTTATATTTATATATTTATCGAGGGAGGAAAAGAGAGAAAACGCACAAAGGACACTTGTGAAGCAAAGAAGGACGAACAAACAAGCAAGGTCAACGGTTGTCCTCTCATCATCTATCCTTCCTGGCTAAGACGGCATGCCGGTAGTTGTCGAAAAGGCCTGGATACAGGTAATTTGAGTATTGCCGCCGATACTCGGAGATATTCCATACTTGTGACACACGCAAGCACACAAGAGCTTTGACGAGAAGTGCCTCAATTTCAAACATAATGAAGCGCGGAGCGACTCCATTTCGAAATTCAGCGTTATGTATCTTTTATGGAAAGAGCAACGCTGAAGCACGCAAAGAAAGGATGTTTGCCTTCACAGCGAGCAAAGCGGTGCCGGAGGAGTAGGGAGGCCGAGAACAGCTACAGAAAAATCGGATGAAGAGGAAAATAATAATAATTGGCAATGAAAAGAAGAAGATCACAGCAGGCGCGGTCGCACGTGCAACGAAAATAGACAAATAACGGTGCCATCTCTCTCTTTACTTCTTTTGTCACACAGAAGCACTGAAACCCAACTTTGTCGCATGGATTGGAGTGTAGCCACACAGACTTCCGACGAAAGCAACGGGTACTAGAAAAGCAAGAAGAAGCGAGGAGGGAAGCAGAGGAATGCAACATAACGTTACTTTGCGCCACGTAAAATAAGCTGCAATTCCTGCCAACGCACACGTAATGATATGCTATACCAGAAAAAGGGTGAGAAAAAAAAAGTTGTCGCAGCGGACGCTTGTGTCAAGGCGCGTCTCACCACGTTTTCTCCTCCCTCATCGACTACGAGCTTCGCAACGCGTTGAACTTCTTCATGAGCTCGTCCTCTTCTTCGTCTGGTTCCACCTCCTCCTCGACCTGCTGCTGCTTCTGCGGCAGCTTCGAGGACCCAACACGGGCCCCTGACATCTGCCCTTGCACCGTCTCCATCACGACCTTGTTTACTTCATCCTCCAGCTCCGTGTCGCTAATGTCATCGTCTAGCGCGCTATCAATTGTCTCGTTCATCGTTTCTTCGATGAGGCCGGCCTTGGCCATCTCCCGGCTCATCTCCATCATGGAATGCTGTATTTCCTTGACCTTGACGAGGTTGTTCATCTCCTTCATGATCTCTCCGCTTTTCTTGAGCGAACCCGTCATTTTCATCTGGCTCACCTGATTTTGCAGCTGCATCGCAACCGAGTTCATCTGCGCCTTCGAGGCGTACATGCGGTTGACCGCCTTGCGGGTGCGAATCAATTCCTTCGCCAGCATGCGGACGGCCACCTGGTCACCCTGCTTGGCAGCCTGCTTCATCGCCATCTTCGTCTTTGCCTCTTCGCGACGGATCTTGGTGACTTGCATTTCGATTTTGCGCTGCTCCGAGCGAAGGTTACGCGTCCACTTCTTCAACTCCTCCTCTGGCGTCGTCTTGTGGAAGAGGCCTCCAAAGGCGGGCATGATGCTGTACTAGTTGAAGCGGTGATTTTGAAAAGAGGAATAGAATGTGCAAATGACACTATGTTGAACCAAAACAAAAAAAAAGAGGGCGAAGCGGTAATTGATGAAATATGAAAAGGCCCAGAATTTTCTTGGAGGGTAGAGTGTTCTTCAATGAAAGCAAGAAGTGTCGAAGTAGAGGAAATAGAGGAGACGGGGAGAGAAAGGTGTAGGAGGGAAACAGTAGCTCCATTTCTGTTCGGGCTTAGCGCTTACAACGGCAACCACAAACCTGTGAACCGATTGAGTTATTGAGATAATAATAATAGTGTGCGCAGTTCTGCACGGCAAAGCTACCAGTACTGGATGTTGTTGTTTTTTTTTTTGGTAAAAGAATTCTGTGAAAAAAGGGTTAGATGAAAGGAAGGCACAGCCTTCACATCCACGCAGGGAAAGGTGTCTCGCTCACCCTACGCTCCTCTGAATGTCCGTTCCAAGGTGAGCCGCCTGACGCATGAGAGGCGGTTGCAACGTGTAGCTCACCGGGTCCAACACATATGGCACTACATTGGGCTCCGAATGCTGCTCCGGTGGCAAGCCCACCTTCATTGTCATCATTGTGTCCAGCTGAAATGAGAGCGGTACACAGGTGGCGAGCAGGCGACGTGCACCCTGGGGCGTGAGAAGATAAGCACTGGTGGTGCGGTGATACTGCGGCACATGCGCGACGCCATCCGCTACCATCAGGGACCGCACTGACTAGCCGTGTCAAGGCCGCCCACGTAGACAAGTTCCCAATCTGCAGGCACAAGGCTCATGCGACGATGCAGATCTTGGAGAAACTCTGTGCGAGGAGAGCCGCCGTCGTTTTCCACCAGCTCCGCGTCATCCTCCAAAACCATATAGCACTCTTTTTTTGGAGTTTCTGAAGAGTTTGCTGGTGGCGAAAAAGGAACAGCAACATTTCTGCCCACGCTGGACAATGACGCAATACGGCTCCACAGCTGGATGTGGCTGAGGGCACACCCCAGCGCGCCTCGATTTAAGTCCATGCCCCATATGTGATGTACCGGTGGCTCCCGTAGTCGCAGCAAGCCGAGGCAAGAGACAAAGCCGCAGCGGTAAGACTCTTTCACATTGACTTGATCACCGTCGACAGCTGCGACACGCTGCACAGTGGCAGGCGGCAGCCCAGCACGTGCACACACGGAGGAGATGGCATCCCAGCGATCTGGGCGGCGATCTAAGTTGATAACGAAGACACCATTGAGCGAGTATGGCTTGGAGGCTGACGTGAAACGGTGGGAGGTGCGGCGCATGAGCGCGACGCAGCTAATAGTCGGTCAAAAATATATCGGAAGTGAAAACACGAAGATACCAGTGCAAGTACAAAATCAATCCCTCCTACCTTCTGATGAATGCCTCAAACAAGAAGCTGATTTTATTCTTGGTAAGAAAGAGGGCGGAAGGGCAAATGCCGCGGAATTGTGTGATGTTCAACAATTCACTAGCACTCTGGTTTAATTTTCAGATTCAAAAAACGGCGCACTGTTAAAGTGGTATCGTCGCTTGTAAAGCAACCTCGCAGCAAGGCCGCAGCGAGGAGGAGATGCTTCGGTTCAAAACCTTTCAGAAACAAATCCTTTCACCACCTCCGTGGCAGTTGAGAACTTCTAAAAGGAGAGATGGTTGTACTCTCTGAACGCAATGTCACTGTTTTCGCACCGTTCGTTATTGCTGCTCTCGCTTTCCGCGTCGTTTGATGTTATGTCATGCGCTACCTTACAGACAAAGACGTAAATAAAGGTGGACACCCAAGAAAAAACGAAAGAGGAAAAAGGAACTGGTGTGGTGAAAGAGTGAGAGAGACAAGGACGTGCGCCAAGTCGCACGTGTGCAAAGAGGAAATTGCTGAAGCAAAACCACGCAAGGAATAAAAAGGGAGGAGAAAAAGAGACATGATGCAGTACGTAAAAGGCTGTAAAACCAATCAAACAAATAAAACGCTCATCCGAGTGCCTCGCCCCCTCAAATCAGATTGGGAGTAGCAATAAAGCGCAGCTGAAAACCCAGACAACCTTCCAAGAAGCGCTTACCGCCACAGAGAGTTCAGCGTCGTCGACCAGTGCGCCGGACTTAGCAGCTTCGAGTGGCACCCGATTGTCGGATTCACCGGGATTACGTCATCTAAGTTGTGTCCCTTTACCAGATGCACAAACTTGCCCTCATCCTCTCCGACGACCACCTGAAATCGCGCCGCGAGAATCGCACTCGGCCCCGACAGCTCAATCTCCCTGTTCGGGGACACTTGCATGAGGTACTCGTAGCTCTTCGTGCTAGCGTTTCCCTCGCGGTAGACAAGGCGAAGCAATTGGTTCGACTTGGTATCGATCAGGTCGTCGCACGGCTTCATATACGAACGCATCCACTCCTGGTCGTGCTCAAGATCCTTGCGGCACTGGTAGCGGTGCTGCAGGTTGTCGTAGCGCCAAATCTGCACAAACTGACCGACACCACCTAGCTGCACAGTCCAGTAACCCTGGCAGAAGCCGATGGAAGGGCGCTGCGGCATGTGCTTCATCGTGAGATGGATGAATGCGTCGTACTTGTTGGGGGGGACAGTGTAAGTGCGCAGCTCATAAACGTGCGAGGACGGCTTCGAAACGCCTAGACGCTTTGCACAGAGGTGCAGCATTTTGATTCAAATATATATATATATATATATATATATTTGACGAAACAAGCTTGTATTTTTCAGTGTTAGTACAACGTGTGTTTCGAGCGCGCGTGTTGTGTTCTAATAATAGGCCTCACGTCACGGATCACTAGTATTGAGGTTTGATCTTTGAATCCGAGGGATACTGTGTGTGTGTGTGTGTGTGGTGTGTGACTCAATAGGCTTGAGAAGAAAATAAAGTCAATTTGTTGGTATTTCTGCTTCGATCAAGAGAATTGCTGTCTACGGTAGCCACCTCATTTGGCAAACGTATAAAACACTTTCCTGGCACTTAAAATACACCTCTCTCTAAACTGAACGACACACATTACCAGACACAAAAAGTTGCTACTGCGTGTCGATGGTTTAAGCACCCCGCCACACTCGGAGTGTGAATCACACTTTGCATTCATAAAGAATCGAACTTCTTTTTTAGGTGTAGCCCATCTTTGATTCTGTTCTGGCGCCTCTCTCCAGACGCCGCGTGCACTACCTGTACATGACAATGGCTGTGAGGCTACTATCACACTGCTTACGGTATTTTAAATTTCTTTTGGCTTCTTGAGTCGCTACCGCGCATCACCGAGAGAAAAGGCAAATGACACAGAAAGACATATTGATTAAGATATGCATGTGTGGCAGATGTGAAAGTAATTAGGAGATTTCGCTAAAGTGAAGAAGAGAAAACAGCGCTTACGGTGCAAACGGAACGTCGCTTTCACTTACTCATCGACCAGAGAAAAGAGTAAGGTCGAGAGAGTCACAAAGAACAAAATAGTGCGCGCAATACCTGACGCACCAACTAACCCCGCAAGAAAACAGTGGAAGAATATAGGGCACACACAAGATGTTACTTCTAGGAACCACAAGAAAAGCGCGCACGCTGTCTTTGCTCACCTTCAGACGCACGCTTACAAAAGGCGCAATCAAAGCCGCTCATTTGATTACATGTATTGTAAATGTTCCTTCTTCTGCCACTGAAATCGCAGCAACAGAAATGTAATACGGTGTAGATATCCCTTGTAGCGTTGGAACAAGAAAAGAAGATCGCGTTCGGTGAACAAGTAATAAAGAGAGCTAGAGGAATTATTTGTAAATATAAGCAAACGTGATCGCCAACTGTGTCAGGCTCTTCGAGCACGATGCTGTTACACATCAAGAAGTTTGCAATTTCAGTTTTTTCCCTTTTCAAGTGCCATTTTCCCCATTTGCAAATATAGTAATTCACCAAGAACCCGCTCTCTCGAGCCCACGAACAAGTCAACGACACGTTCATGCTCAGGAAAAAAAAGGGCAGTCTCAACCCACTTGTACAGAGTTTTTTTGTTCACTTGGTAGGGGAAACACTCGCCACATTCCTTAGCAGAAACACTTCTCGCAAATGAACTCTTGCTCCTTATCGTGTCTGCTCTTGTAGCCAGTTGACGGGGCGGCATTGATGGCGCGCCCGACGTAGCGGAGGCGGCGGCTGCCGTTCGTGTACTCGTCGATGCGCGGTTCCACGTGCGCCCAGGCACCCATGTTCTTCGGCTCCTCCTGTGCCCACGTCAACTCCGCGCTGCCGTACTCCGCCAGCAGCTGCTGCACCTCCACAACCGGAAAGGGCGAGAGCTCCTCGATGCGGACGAGCGCAACGTCCTTTACTCCCTTCGTTTCGCGGTACTTATTCAGTGTGTGGTAGAGCTGGCCGGTGCACATGACGAGGCGGCGGGCCTGGCTGGACGGTACGATAGGATCCGGAATGACCGGCTGGAACTCGCCCTCCTTCAGCTCCGCTAGCGTCGACACATTCGGTGCACGCAGGTATTGCTTAGAGAAGAAGATGACGAGGCACTTGCGGAAGTTACGCTTCAGGTGGCGGCGCAGAAGGTGGAAATACTGGGCTGGTGTACTGGGGTATGTAATCTCCCAGTTCACCCGGTGCGCCCGCTCTTCCTTGCTGTAGGCCGGGGTCGTGACGTCCTCATTGCTCATCTGCAGAAAGCGCTCCATGCGGCCGCTGCTGTGTTCGGCCCCTTTCCCGTCGTAGCCGTGCGGCAGAGTGACAACGCACGACTGCTGCTGGTTCCACTTCGACTCTCCGGCGCTGAGGAACTGGTCAAACACAATCG
This sequence comes from Crithidia expoeki, assembly GCA_900240875.1. Taxonomy (NCBI): domain Eukaryota; phylum Euglenozoa; class Kinetoplastea; order Trypanosomatida; family Trypanosomatidae; genus Crithidia; species Crithidia expoeki. Next base: position 832,325 of record OESE01000222.1, read on the forward strand.
TCGCCCCGTTCGCGAAGTCGCCATACTGCGCCTCCCACATCACGAGTGTATTCGGGTCGTAGAGGGAGTAGCCGGCGGCGTAGCCCAGCATCCCGTACTCGCTCAGCGGGCTGTTGTTGATGATAAACTTGCCCTGCTTCTCGCTGATGTGCGCCAGCGGCACGTACGTGCGGAGCTGCTTCTGGTCGTGGAGGACGGCGTGCCGCTGGGCGAAGGTGCCACGCTCCACGTCTTCGCCTGTCACACGAATCTGGTGGCCTTCCAGCAGCAGTGAGCCAAACGCAAGGGCCTCTGCTGTGCCCCAGTCAATGCTGGTCCCGGCCTCAATCGTCTCAATGCGGCGATCCAGCACCGTCCTCAGCTTCGGGTGTACCTGGAAGTCCGCTGGCACCGTCTTGAGTGCCTTCAGCACCTTGTTCACCGTCTCCTGTGTCACCTTCGTCGACTGCATCGTCACCTTGCCCAGTTCATCTGAGTATTTCATGTCCTTCCACAGTGCCGGGATGCTCTTTTTCAAGTAATCCGCGTAGTTCACCTGCGCCGCCGCGCCCTGGAAGCTGCCGTAGCGTGCCTTCTCGTCGATGGCCTTCTGCGTCACCTCCCGCGCCGTGACAGTACCATCGGCGATGAGGCTGTCCGAATAGCGGCGGAACACGTCTGGCATGCTGCGAATGCGCTCGTACATGAGCGGCTGCGTGATGCTCGGGTCGTCGTTCTCGTTGTGGCCGAAGCGGCGATAGCAAACGAGGTCGATGACGACAGATTTGTGGAACTTTGCCCTGTACTCGGCCGCAAATTCGAAGACGCGTACCACCTCCTCGGGGAAGTCGCCGTTCACGTGCAGGATCGGGCAGCCGTAGACACGGCCGAGGTCGGTGCAATAGGCGCTGCTCCGACTCGACTTCGGATCAGTGGTAAAGCCGATCTGGTTGTTGCACACCACGTGCACTGTGCCGCCGGTGTCTTGCTCGCCCACTTCACTAACGCACATCGACTCGAAGGCCACACCTTGGCCCGAGAATGCAGCATCGCCGTGAATTTCAATCGGCAGGACACGCCGGCGGCCGACCTCGCCGTGGGCAACCTGCGTAGCACGAGTGTAGCCCTGGACGAAAGGGTTCACTGCCTCGAGGTGCGACGGGTTGCACAGCATCTCCGTGGCCATTTTCTTACCCGAGTGCAGCTGGATCTCCGAGTGACAGCCAAGATGGTACTTTACATCCGACTGGATCTGAAAAGGGTGCAGTTCCTGCCCTGTCACACCGATAAACTCCTTCAGTATCACCTCAAACGGCTTCCCGATAACATGATAAAGCACGTTCAGGCGGCCGCGGTGCGCCATGCCGAGGTTGATCTTCTCAACGCCAAAGCTGGACGACTTCTCCAACAAGGCACGTAGGCCGACGATCATCGACTCCGCGCCGTCGCAGCCGAAACGCTTCTGCGTCGAGTACTTTCGCTTGAAAAAGTCCTCGAAAAAGACGGCCGACGCAACGGTATTCCAAATGCGCTTCTTCTCCTCTCTGCTCAGAACGCGGTGCAGCACACTCGACTCCCCTTCCATCTCGATCTGGTTGCGGATAAAGCGCTTCGCCTCCGCATCGACGAGGTGGACGAGTTCGAAGCCGATCTTACCGCAGTAGCGTTTCGTCAGCAATTCGTGCAGCTGCTTGATCGTCATGGGGGCCGACGAGGTGTCCCACACACCGCCCACCTGATCTTGGAAGCCCACCCGCACAACACGACCGGCGTCCTTGTCGCTGAAGCCGAAGTAGGGCAGGTCGAGTCGCACCATCCCACGGTAACGTCGCGACGGTGTACGCTGCGTGACGTCGGTGTCCTCGTAGTTCAGCGGGTCTGTCTGCGCCATGAGGTGGCCGCGGTCCTCGAAGGCCTGAATCATCCATGTCAGGCGCCCGCAGTCGGCCAGCGACTGCTTGACTTCCATCAAGTCAGTGTTCTCGGTGGGGATGACGCGAATTGGCGAGTCCAACAAGCCGTGTTCGTACTCCCCAAGGTCTCTGCGGGAGAAAAGCTGCGCCCACGACGCATCGACTGAGTTCGGGTCCTTCTTCCACTGGTGGTACAACTCATCCATGTACATGGCCGAGGAGCCACTGAGGAAGCTATCGTTGTCGTACAGCAGCTGACGGGTCGGCACGCCGTCCGCAGCGTGGCGACGGCCAATCACGAGAGAAACCGCTGGGGCCTTGAGCGCCGCCGCAGTTGCAGCCGCAGACATGCAGCTGGCAAAGCTAGAAGCCGGCACCAAACGACGCATCATTGTTGTTGACAAAACAAAGATAAATAAAAAAAGAAAAGAAAAGAAAAGCAAAACAGGTTTTTTACGTAATACGTATATTTCTATATATATATATATATACATATACATATACATATATAGAAACTTCCTAAGCAGTGAACGTGCGTGCGTGTGCCTCTGTGTCTCTGTGCGTCTGTGGTGGCGCCGTTGTCCAGTTAGCCTATGACCTAAAACGTATAAAAACAAACACAAGATGAGGGGTGTAAGTGATTGCTACCGATTCCTAGAAATACCTTGCGGAACGAAAAAGGTGAATTGGCTCGTTTCGTTTTCAGCTCGTAAAAAGCCGGGGGAAAAAACAGAACGAGTCAAATAGAAGGAGAAAAGAAAAGGGCTCTGTTTTCTACCACGCTTCTTCCTTACTCGAGGGAGAGGGGAGCAATGCAGAATAAGAATGGAAACGCGTGAGGGGGATGAAGAAGATCAGAAGAATTGAGGTGGATAAAAGGACGGAAGTAGGGGGTAATACATATTCAAGGAAGAAAGAAAAAAAGGGAAAAACAATTGTAGCACAGAAAAGACGAGGGAAGGGATTTCAAAGAGCGAAGCATCAATGTCGGCTTCTCGAAAAGTACTTCCGGAGAACTTGGGTGCAACCTCTAGCCTCGCTTTTCCTCTATTTCCCTGAAAAACCGGAGCAGACCTTCGTAATTTCGCTTTTTTCTCAGTTTGTTTTTTCGTTGTTGAAGTTATTTTTCACTTCAAAAAAAAAAAAGCACAAGAGGCATTTATAGTTTATTTCTTCAGCAAAAAAAAAGAACTTTTAAATAAAACCAGTTGAAACTTGACCGTTCACTTTCTTCAACTCGTAGACCGAAACAAACAACAAAAGAACGCTTCGATGCAATTGCAGCAGCAGCACATTAGCTACTTGCTGCACCACTGGAACTAAAAGCAACACCAAAGATCACGCGCCAAGACCCTTCTTGCCTTTGTGGGACATGGCAGAGTCAAACTCTTTTTCCAGATTCTCGTTCATCCTGCGCACCTCGGCGCTGCTCTTGGCGTACGTGTTGTGGTGGCGGTAAACGCCACTGCCCTCAGCAGATCCTGCGGCCGCAGCCTTGGCCGCCTTTGCACCGCCCATCAGGCGTGCAAACTTCAGACGTTTCTCTTCGTTCTGGCCGAAGGCGTCAGTGGAGGAGTACTGACCGAGCTCAACCGCCTTTGACTTCTCGGCCTGCGAAGCTGCGGAGGACGATGCAGGAGCGGTCTCGCCGTTGCCCTCTCTCCCTTCTACCCGATTGCGCTTCAACGGGGCTTCATTGGCGCCTTCCGCAGCGGGTCTGTGAAACTTAAGGGCTTTGCGGCACGCCTTCAAGTGCGTCTGCAGCTCCTTGCGCTCTACGTCGTCAGTTGAGTGGACCTGCAGCTGCTGCTCCAGCAGGCGAATCGTGACAAGGGCGATTGTGGCCAACGCCTTTTCTCGTGAGATATGCCGCTGTTGTTGCGGTGCGGTGTCGTCATCGCGGTGGCGGGCCTCGAGGTGCTCGATGGCTGCGTCGCGGACTTCGCGAATGTACTCCTTTAAGGTAGACATGGGTGAAGTTCGACAAGCACAATAAAAAAAAAGCTGTAGAATGGTGTGTGTACGCTCGCTTTTTGGTGAAGGGGGGGGGATTGCGTAAACGCAAAAATAAATAAGTTGAAGGTAAATGACACAATGAAAATTCACGTAGTACGACTTCAGCGCAAATGAGAACGAGAGAAACCCATCTGCTCAGTTTTAAAGGCAAGTAGCACACTGCAGTTTAAGAACACCACCTGTTCAATGAAACCAGCAAACCCATCTTTTGGAATTAAAGGCATGCACATCCGCAAGGCAGAGAAGTTTGCATAATGAAGAAAAAAAATTTAAGTTTACATCGCTTGTCAGCCACACCAATATGAAAAAAAGGATAGCCTACCCCAGAACGAAATCTGAATCAAGAGGAACGTCCCGCTCCTCCTTGTGTGAGTAGATCGGCCTCAGTTTGTCGGCGCGCAGAGTCGGAGACACGCCGGACGCGCCAGCTGTGGTAGACGAAGACACCGTTGCTCCCCCACTGCCGTCAAGCGTCAGCCGCACCACCCCACGTGCCTGCTGCACGACGCGATCCCGCAACTCCGACTCCTCCAGCTGCTTGTACGCCTCGCGTCGCTGGCACATGGCTTTATACAGCGCCCGTTGATCTTCGTAGCGCATGCGTGGCTCGCAGCTGGGAGCAGGCCCCCCACGCGGGGCCACCTTAACAATAATCTTGCACTTCTCATTCCGTCCGGCGTACTTGGCGAGTGTGGCTTCCATCGGCTTGCCGCAGAACCACAAGGCCGCGTCGTCTTCCTTGACCATCTCGTTCTGCTTCCACGCCGGATCGAGGATGGCCCGGCAGTGGTAGATCAGCAGGCGGGTGTCCTCGTCAAGATCTGGGTCTTCATGTTGAGCGTACAGCTTCTGTATTGCAGCCTCCGTACCCTCTGGGTGTGTGCAGAGGGCGGGATAAATGGACGAGGTCAGCGACCGCAGCTCTGTTACTGCGCTGTCAAACTCGCCGTCGCACACAGGAGTCTTCGTGTCCTTCAAACGTGCGTAGAGCCCCTCTATCCGTGTCGTGTACTGCTTCAGCAGCTGCACCTCACGATCTTCTTTTTTTTCGTCCTTGTGACTCTCTTCGTAGAGCTTCGAGAGCTCCTGGGCGGACATAAGCGCGAGACGCAACTGATGCCGCGTGTTCAGGATATGTGCGATGATAGGCACGATGGTGTTCGAATTGGAAGAGGCTGCGATGCCACCGTCGGCAGAAGGGGCAGGGGTCATCTTCTCTGCGGGAGGGGATGAGGAGGTGGAGAGAACATCGCTGAGCTTCCGCTCCACAGTGAACTCGTCGGGGTACACGGTACCCTTGACAACGAGAAACACCATTGTGTTGGCGAATAGAATAGTAGTATGATAAAGACAAGACAGTAGACGTTTTCTTTCTCTTAAATAGAGTGCAGGGCTAGTCGATCAAATGAAGCCTTAGGAGAGATAGAAGATGCACATACACGTAAGCACATGCATAAGCAAAGATGTTGCGTCCTGTGAGAGAAATGTAGGAAATTTCTCAAGGAAAACAAAACGCCATTCTGCGTTCGCTGATTTGAAAGTGAATGGCGAGAGAAAGTGACGCCCGTAGAAGAGAATTGTCAAAAGAAAGCAAAAATGCAACTGCACATGAAGCGCTACGATCTCCACGTGTTGTACCAACACAACTCTCGTGTTAAGTGGTGACAAATGCTCTCACCTTTTTTTGACTGCCAGTCCTTCGAAACACGACGTGCAAACGTCAAACATGAAGAGCAAAAGCAGAAAAGCAGTATCAAGATCTGGATTGCTTCATCAGCGAATCAACACATGCCCACGCCGAAAAAACTGCAATCTGTTCCTGCTATTTAAAAAGCCCAAGCTACAGGAAGAGCGGGCTCCTCAATTCGGGACTTCACTCATCAAGATATGGCCGAGCGCTGAGTCTCGCAGCAACACGAATCGCACATTGGCCAGCGCCGGACTCTGACGCACCATTTCCAAGGCCACCTTCTGGGCCAACAACCACTGCAGCGCCGCTTTCCGACCCGCGTCGCAAACCTCGGATGCTGCCGCTACGGTGTGCTCCAGCTGTACGCCTTCCGCAGGTGCCAACGACGGTGCTCCTGCAGTTCCTCTCCTTTCATGGTCTGACGGGGCAGATGATGCGTCCACGCGCAAAAGTGCCAGGGCTGCCAAAACGTGGCTGCGGCGCGGTGCAGTCACAAAGTGCTCAGCCGACGTGCACCGCTCTGGACTTACCTCCTGCAGGTACTCCCGCAGCAGCCGGAGGGCGTGGTGGAGTGCTCCCTGTGTGCGGAAAGGGATGCGGTCCCGCACCGCGAGACTCACCAGCTCGGCATAGATCTCCTTCGTGATGGCTATCGGCAACACCCCGGGCTGCTCCAGCAACTTCGCAATTTGTTCCATGTGGTCAAACCCCTTGTAAAGAATAACAAGGCGGAGCGCCAACAACGCTTCTTCTGCGCAAGCCATCGTCAGTGGACCCTGACCAGCACGCGTCGTAGCAACGCACCGGGCAGCAGCCCTCTCGATGCTTCCAAGCGGAAGTTCATGCGCGCTCCAGCCTACGCTGGAGCACAACTCCGTCCAGCGCGCAGCTGCCGCCTCGGCCGGCAGCGACGACGATGACATATAGCACTGTGCAAAGATACACCGCACAGTCAGGGAGATCCAGCCGTCGTGCAGTCGGGTGCGGTAGTACGCCGCGGTGGTGTTCAAGAACTTCATGAAGTTTAGAAGTCGCGGCTGGAAACCATAGAGGTGGCTAACAGCGGTGGCCCAGTGCTCCAGAGCCTCCAGGGCACCGTCTGCCACCTGCCAGGTGTACAACGTCGCCACGCATACGCGATAAAAGAGGGAGTTCAGCAGTATTTTTATCTGCTGGTGATACGGCTGCCCCTCTGCATGGCCGGGTGCCTGCTGCGCCTCTTTTTGTTCCACCTGCACGGCGATAAGGCGAATCGCAGCGGCCACCACCGTGATAGAAGAGGGATGCGAGGTAAAGGAAGGCGGAAGGGTGGATAAATCTGCCCGCGATGATACAGCCCTTAATGATGAAACGGTAGCACCAGCAGCGGCATTAAAAGAGGTGGACACACCTGGGCTCAGCAAGTGGATGAGGATGGACACGAGTATTCGGAGGGCGGTGAGCTGTTCGGGACCCCGCAAAGCAGAGAGCGCGTCCCACAGCGGTTGAAAGCCCTGTGTGGCTTCTGTGTGTTGCGCGAGGACCTGCCACAAAGACTGTAATGCATCTCTTGCAGCCACTGGAGACGAAGGCAACACATTAACCGCTATGCGACCACCTGCAGCAGCACTGGTAGATGACGCCCGCACGCCCAATTCTTTGTTTGTACTACTACTGGGTGTTGCGGAGGGAGCGGGTGCACTCGCAAACGTCGGTGGAGAAGGAAGGTGCAAACCTGTGCTAACTTCCCGTGGCTTCCCACGCCACACATGCTGCGTTCCACTCGCCGGGCAACGACTATGTTTCGACTTGCGTAGCTGCGCTCCGTTGGCCACCAGCTTCAGCACCGACGCCTCAATCGGTGTAGACGCGTTCGAGTGCACCTCGCTCGCCCCATCCGCCTCTGGTTCTACCTCTGTTGCCGATGTTGCCCCGGTGGAGGAAGCGTCCGCCTTGTTGATGGTTGCCCTGGTTTCCTTCGGTGGAGACTTTTCCATTCGCTGGCGTGGGGCGGAAGCGTGGGGCAGCCCTTTCTCCGCGCGCCGCCGCTTCGTCCCGTGGGATGTGGCGTTACCTTTAGCGGAATCGGCCACGCTGGAAACATTGCTGTCTGCTATTGACGTCGCAACAAGACAGGCGGCCGGAGAAGAGGCGCTCGAAGCATCATCAGTTTTTTTTTTAGCTGCAGCGGCAACTTCTGCCTCCAACGATCTACGCATCTCTATAGACTGCACCCGCTGCTCCACCAACTGCGCCTGTGCGGTGCGAACCAATTCTTTTTGTTCCTCCAGCTCCTGGTACAGCTCCTTGTAGACAAGTTGGTACCCCGCCTCACGTTCACATGCCATGCTCACAAACAACTCAAACTCTCGCATCAACTGCTCCTTCTCAGCTTTCTCGAGCGCCGTTGCCTTTCGGTGCGTTTCAAGCTCTTCTTGCAGCTCTTTCTTTACCTGGTACACCGCCTCCTTGATGCGTGCAGAGGACACATCAGCCGCGGCACCAGCGGCGTTAGAAGACGTCGTACTGCGCATCCGGCGATGCGGCTCCTGTTGTGGACGCTGCTGCCGTTGCTCGCGGTGACCTGCTGCTGTGGCGCTGTCTGCATTGCTATGCACAGCGACAGGTTCACTACGTGGTGATCCATCATCCTGCCCGTTACTTGCACACCTGTTGATGTCACTATTTTGAATTGGGCTCGAGCTTGTCAGCTGCACGCGATGCGCCTCGCCGTCGGCAGGCGAAGAAGGTGTTGCTAGTCTCAGTCGCTGGGTCAAATTGGCGTTTTCTCGGCGTAGATTGCGGTTCTCGAGCCGGAGTTGCTGCATCTCCTGTTCCAGCGAGCCAAGGTGATCTCTTTCGAGGAATGGATCGATCATCTAGGAGTTGAGAAATTGATTGTGTAATGGATGCGTCTGCCGATTTGAGAAAAGTTGTCTTTGTGACAATCGAAAAATAAAAAGAGGAAAGCAAAGCAGAGGGCTCAGTAGATGCTGAAAACAAAAAAATCTGTGAGTGTTTTTCGTGTGTGTGAACCGCTTGTGGGTGAAAGCCTTGCGTTCGAAATAAAATAATAATAATAATAAACACAAACTCGTGCAGTTTTTAACCTTTATCAATTACGCATACCTCTAGCAGTAAAAGGTAATGCGATTATCTGGTGTCTGTGGCAATTCTTTGAGAAGGATGTACTGTCAAGAAAAAGGGGAAAGCAATGGAAGCAGAGAAGAAATTGACGGTAGCAATGATTCGCATTTTACAGCATCCTTGGTAAAAAAAAAAAAAACGGCCGCGTTTTTTTTTTTTTTTACTTGGTCTACTCTACAAATACGAATTGGCGCAGACATAAATAAGTTCCGATCGTCCTGCTTTGACGATCACTTTCAACGGAGTCAGCGAGTACGTGAAGATCCAGATGCTTGTGTGTGTGTGCAGTATAAACAAAATGCTTTAATGCATACGTGTGTGAGTGCCTGTCACTATTAGTATTTGTTTGGCTTAGTGACGCGAAATGATGTCGCAGCGATTAATAGTGAAGAGCCTTCCTAGTAGAACTTGGTCGCCCGAAAGCAGAATAATGCACTTTGAACCAGCTAGGAAAAAGACGCATGGATTTCAACAATAGCAACGACGCCCACTACAGCAGCCGCAGAAAGATGCGCGTCGCAGAAGCGTGCCTAACATCCAGCGCGAGTAGGTAAACGACTTACAAAAAGGTGTTCTACTAAAGCCTGCACTAAAAGACTGGATCATGGTTATGATGACTATTAAGACCGCAGCTTCTCTGTGTCTAATGCCGTCGTCACCGGCGTTCGCTGCGCCTCCTCCTTTTTCGCGGCTGCTGCGGCCGCCAACGTCTCTTCGACTTTCACGAGGCGAGCGGCGTGGGTTCGCAACAGTCGAGCCATCGACGCTCCGTGCTGCCGCCACAGCGCTGTCACCTCAGAGTCTTCGCCGGCCGCCGGCCCATGCGCGTTCGGGCGCAACAACGCACACCGTGTGCGCATACTCATTGTCAGGCTCTCCGCGTCCTGCACGTCCGCCTCCACCGCGGCCACGTAACGCTCGAGACAATCGAGGATGTCGTCTTCCTGAGAGAGAATGAAGTTGCGCGCAACGAGGGCATCTGCGGCTACCGTCAACTTCTGAATGCGTTCACTTGCATGCAGCAGCTCGATGTTACGGTCCTCTGTCGCTGCGGGGATGCCTGACATAATCTAAGAAGAAAGAGTATTAGGAGCTTAAAAACCCGCTGGAAAAAAAAAACATAAAAAAACGGCAAGCAGAAAAGGGATGAGGAAAGAGAGCGATTGACGCTTGGGGCATCTTTTTTTTTTTGCTCTCGAAAACACTCGTTTTAATCGCCTCAGCGTAAAGTCCGTTTTCACTACACCTCACTTCTAGTACAGACAAACCGAATTCACAAGTTCGTCTGTTTTATGTGTTCTTTTAGAGTAGAAGCAAAACAAAATGACAGTATACTCTACCGCTTGTTTGGTGGTTGCAAGCGCACACGCCTACTAATAGCCAACCGTGCACACGCACACACGCACATACATATATATATATATATATATATATATGACAAGAAGAAAAGTGCTAGTGTGGCACATAAAAGGAGAAAGTCCATAATAGACTAGTCAAGGAAAGAAAAAGATAGTAAAGGACAGCCACACAGCGGACTACTGGAATGCACGGCGTGACAGTTGTTATACAGACAAAGCAAAGAAAAAGGAAGCCACGGTCACAAACCAGTACAAAAACATGAAGCCGGGAAAAGGTCACTTACGCCGCATCACCTGGCTTGCGCATGCGCGTGCGGTAGAGCCAGTCGTCGTAGATCTTGCGTTTCTCCTCTACAAAGTTCTCTGGATAGGGCGTCTCACGAATCGCCGCGTTGCCCGTCATCGCCATGTACAGCATCGCCTGGTTGAACTCTTCCATGCGCGACATGGCGAACTCCTTATGGTACAGGTGGCGGCAGTTTTTCGCCGCGTTGTACTGACCTTCCTTGACAAGGCAACGCGAGGTCATCTCGTGCAGTAAGTTGGCGTGTGCCACATACACATCCCGCTCCCGCTCCAGCCAGTTTTTGAAGGCTAGGTAGTGGTAGTAGTCGGTGTACTTGCCATCAACTGGCGGTGGCACCTTTGCGTTGACGTATTTCGTGCGCGGCCAGCGCCACGACGCCCACCAGTACTCCTCTGGGCACGGGTTCGGCCGCGAGTGTGCGTCTATGTAGGTGCGGGGCCGCAGTGGGGAAATGGGACTCAGTAAATAGTCCAAAAAGCCGTTGTACTTGCGTTCGACGTTGTGGCCCAGCGTGGGCATGTCGGGGTCCTGACCGAACTGCAACTGCAGAATCCGGGTGAAGCGCTCGACAGCTGTGCGCGGCGGCGGCATCGGCTTCTCCGTATCGAAGGCGGGCAAATTGTCAATGTAGTCCTGCGAGGCCATCGAGGGGGCCTTGATCACTTCGTACGGCGCCGCACCGGTAGGTTGGGCGTTGTGGTGGTGGTGACCGTCACCACCGTGCGTCGCGGCAGTAGCTTCAGTCATAGCTACGTCTCTGTGTAATCGTAGCGAACCAATCCTGGTATTTCGACCCAGGTAAGAACAAACAGATTGATTCCGCAAGGATAGATCAATAACAAAGAAACGAAATAGGGTTCAAGCAGACCTAATGCAACTAAATAGGAACAAACGGCACTCCGCCTATGCTATGTACTAACTGTTGCCGGAAAAAAAAAATAAACTAAAGAAGAACGATGAATTTCAAAAGAAACCTGCTCTATTCACAGAAAACCTGGTTCTACTATTAAGTTTCCTACAGCCGCCGCGATACTTTCTTTTTGTTGTTGTTAATTCTGGTGGTCTACGGTATCTGTACAAATTCACTAATCCTTCTCGAAGATTGGTGAAACGTAATCTTCAAAGAAAATCGCTGACCATCGAGCAGCAAAACAAACACGGGAAAAGGAAAAAACGGGAGGAGGCAGACGAAGAGATGATTCGGAATTGCCGATAAAAAGGTGAAGATAATCCGATCAGAAGAGCTGTACCGCTTGTAAGCAGAGTCATGCCACCATTGCAGATTAAAACGACCCAACGGATAGCGAGGCATCCGCCCACGGTGGACTTAGTACACAAGCTTTTCTTCTCCCTTTCAAGTTTGGGTTGGCTTACCACAAAAAAAAAGTCCCTTATTAGAGTTTTGTTTTAGAAGCCAGTGTACGCGAATACTCAAAACAACGGTTCACAGCCACGAGATAGCCCAACGATTGCAATCCAAAACCGTTCCCTAACACACTACCCGTAGAGGTATCAGTTTGGACACTTCTACAAGTGGGTATTTGTAGTGGAGAATTCTTCCACAGCACGCGTGACCACAAACACGTACAGTACCACTGCTACATACCAACACGCTTGAAAAGGGAAAAAAAGACGATGAAATACAACAAAAAACGAGATCGTCCGTGACCCGTCGACAACAAGCATGTTGAAGTCGTAAGGCGCACTAAACGTGAAAGCAAATATGAAAGAAACCGCAAAGCAAAAGAGGCCGCTAACTTCGAGCGCCGTTACACTGCGCACTCCACAACGAGGTCTATTTCAACGGAGAACACAACACTAACCCACTGGCTCACGAGCCTTCCACAACTACCCACAACTTCCGCCCACGTTAAAGCACCCGCCAAGCAACATTCGGAAGTCACAACTACAGCGCACAGAGAGAACAAAGCACGCGGAGTACAAAACACAAACACACAAAAAAAAAACACACACAGATGATCATCTACTGCCCTAGAGCAGCAACTAGGTTGGGTAGGAAAACCAAACACACACACACACACACACACACACACACCACCGCTACAGCACCGACGAAGAAAAAAAAGTAGTTGCCACAACACACCCGTCAACAACAAACAACGAGACAACAGAACAACAAGACAACAACCACAGACTGCAGAGACCACCATACAGAAAACACCATCAACTAACCACCACCAAGCTTTCAAAACAACAAAAAAAAAACTTCACGAGCTTCCCACAGACCAGCAATGGCCACGCACACCAGAAACAGAAACACTACAAG